>WEKY01024112.1:33990-46508 GCA_013390045.1 Picathartes gymnocephalus
TTAATTTTTTTTTTTTTTTTAAGAGAAGCTATTCCTTTTGAAGACAGACTTGACCTTCAGCAGAGGGGCAGCTCTGCTGTCATGTATATGCCTTCCACTATTTTAGTGAGAATTCATCAAAGCTGTCTGCCCCTTTTTGTCTTAATTACGTCCAGTGTTGATCCAAGCCGGAAAAAAAAGGGGAAGAAGATGAAAATTGGAATTAATACACATTATATTGGAGAATATATTTAAATAATTTGCTGTGCACTGTTTGTTCTGAAGAGCTGCTGCCTCTACTGTTACCCCTGGATCCTTTGCTGAGGTTGTGGCAAAAAGTTTAGTGTGTTGTTATATGGGGGCAGCATAGTGTAACCTTTTATTTTCAAAATGGACTAAAAATAAGCATTCATTTTATTTATAAGACATTTTTTATCTTTTTCAAATTGTGATTTAAAAATGAATCTAATAATTGAAGCCTAGGATTTTATTTTACTTGCTTCTGATTTAGAGATGGACCCAAGGTGTATAAATTTAGAAGTTGAGAAGGGCAGAAGGATTTCCTCTGCCCATTGGCAAGGTGGGATTATGAGATTTCTGCTGATGCCTGGTGCCCAATTATAGTTGCGACAGTTTATGCCAAAACAGACTGTATCTAAATTATACCAGATTTATTGTAGGTAGGTTCAAAACATGGGTTGTTGTCTTTTGTCGCTGTACTAATGATGGCTAGGGTAGTATGCAAGATAGAATTCTGCAGAATGCAGTTCTGCAGAATGGGTATACTGTATTTACATTTATTTAAAATGATTAACCCAACTTACTTTTGGCCTTGATATATCTTAAATGTATGTGGTAGTACTGTTTTTATTCAAAAACATTTCATCAAAATCATGGCTGCTGCTCACATCCATTCATGCACACACACACACTTGTGCACAGACTGCATCACATGTTAATTTTGTTATCAGGTGTGGGTACAATCCCGTAATTTTTCTCAAAAGTATCCCTTTGCTCCAGGGTTTGTTTGTTTGTTTTTTTCTCAGGGAATACGAAGTTTTGGGATTGGTGTTTTTGCAACTGTGAACGTTAAAATTTTTTTGTAGGCATCACGTAGCAGTGACAGTCTTCACAATCAGCTGCTGCCTACTAGTGATTTTTTTTGCCTTGCATTCCCATGGAACCTAGTCTAATTAGCACAAAATCGTTTCTAAAAATCAGTTTTGTACTTTAAAATGGCATCTTTACTGTCACTTATGTAACACCAGCCACGATGGAGTGCACAGCCAAAGCACAGCTCTGTGTTACCTGCCTTGCCACTGGCTCCAGCTGTAGCTGCATTTGCAGGCAGAGGGGTAGTGGAGTAAGTAGAATGTTAGGTTTTTTTATTACTTCCACGTTAAAATACTTTCAATTCTCTAATTACTTGCTCTCCACATATTAGTTTTCAAGGTAATTATATAATTAACTTGCAGAGTTCTGTATTGGCTCTAAAATGCAGAGTTATATTGCAATTAACTTAGGGCTGATCACACCGCTTTTTATTGTTTGCCTGATGCTTACTAGGGTAAGTTAAATTTTTGTTATTTTTGTTGATAGCTGTATTTTTAATTGCTAGTTCAGCTTCCCAGTTTTAACCATTTTAATGGCATTGCTTGTTTCAGGTTTCAATCCTGAGCTGAGCTAATGCTGCCAAAACAGTTCTGTCATTTTTTTCTGGCACTGAAATTAGAAAAGGGCATTGTTTTGCATGTACTTAAAAGTACTCTAGTTAATCTTTTCTGGACAAAAGAAGGAAGCTGCTCTGGGAAAGTACTGATGGCATTCTGCTTTGATGAGAGCCTTGATGGGGGGGTGGGATTTTTCCATGCAATCCTTACAAAAATATGCCCCAATGTGGCCAAATTGAAATGTATCAAAAATCTATGTTCGTGTTATGCAGAAATTACCTAAAGTTTCACATTTAAGTGCAGAAAAGGTGTTGTCAGCAGCTGGGGTGCTCTGTATACGAAGTGCCTTTCTGTTCATGTCATGAGTTCTGCAGCTTTCACTAAATGGCTGTACTATGACCAAGCACCTGAAAATCTGTATTTAGAAGGGAGCTAAGCTAATGTTCAAACAAATGAAAACAACAACATAAGGATGCAGCTGGTAGAACTGGTTAATCTCTCTCTCTTTTTTACCATTATTTTATCTTACATTTCTTGTGGGTAGGACTGGAGATAAAACAGAGTTGTTCAAGGACCTCACAGACTTCCCTGCCATCCGAAAGAGAAAGGAGGAGATCCAGGACATGCTTTCTAAAATCCTTTTGCATCTGCCGGATATTCGTAAACAGATCAAGAACCCTTCTGCAGAGTATGTTACAGTTTCAGGTCAAGAGGTACTGTGGGGTTTATTATGTATGACTGTACCCATCCTTGCCTAGGAAATAGCTTAAAAGCGGGACCTCGCTGGAACTCTGTTCTCTGAGTGTGGTGCTTCATGAGGGCATTTGACTATAATCTTTTGTACAACTCTGAAGAGCAGCCTTCTTACCGTGTGACTCCTTTGTTTGTTAAGTCAATCACTGTAGTGACTTAAGTAAGAGGAACACATTAGTGCAGATGAATTTGGTTCAGTAATGCTTTGCTTTTCTGTCTGCGTAAAAGACACTCAGATACTTCCAAGGTTAATTGTATGGCTATTAAGTGCTGGAATACTTTCAGAGAACCAGGAAGCACAGCATTTGGTTAATTTGAAGAATGGTGAAAGGATTTCTAAGTACTGAGTCAGACTGTAATTTGAAAGATGGAAAAGAAGAGGGAAGAGTATTGAAGAATGATAAGTGTTGCATTACTTCCAGTTCTTGGAAATGGTGTTGTGGACTGGAACTTTTGTTCGTGGATGCTGTACAAGTGTGGGCAGGATGTGATCCAGCGAGCTGAGAGGTTCAGTGGTAAAAAACAGACACAGCAGACCCTGCCACATTTGTGGGGAAACTGGAAGGAACAGTGAGGTAGCACTGCTCAGCGTTGTCCTCTGGAACTGAGAGCAGGAAGCTGGGAAAAACTCTGCAGGAAACTGGGGAAAGAAAAGAGTTAGGAAACAGAATGAGAGTTGTGAGTAGAAGAGAGGACTGGGTGAGGACAGCAAGGGAAAGGGCTGGAATTGGCCCGTGGGGCACTTAGGAAGCTGAGAAAGATCCAAGAGACACAGGAGGGAGCAAATAGGAAAATGAGGGAAGGGATGAATTAGAGACAGCCGCCTTTGATAAAGACCTGAAGTGGATGTTCCTGTTGAGGGTGAAGCTGAGAACAGGAAACACGTGGCCCAAGAGTCGGGTGGGCTGTCAGCACAGAGACTGAAATCCAAGGGAAAAGTGGAAAAGTGTGTTTGAGTATTGTCTGAGGCAGGGAAGAGTGGGATCTGAAAGGTTTCTCTCAGGGAAGCTGAGTTAATAGCTGCCATCTGTGTGAAGTAAAGGAAAAGAGAGGAACTGATCAAAGAGAGGAAAGCATCCAAAGAAATACTGAAAAGTGGTTTAGAGCCAGCAGTCACTGCACGCATTTCAGAGAAGAGGCCTTTGTAGCAGGGCACGGCTCAGAAACCTCTGCAGACAGAGATGTGTCTGGGTGCCTTGATGAAAGGAGCTGCAGAGGTTAGGGATAGCTCTTACTTGATGATATCTGGTGTGAGTGTTCAACAGACACCAACAGTGGCAGCAGAGAGGGGTCAGAGAAGATGGTCAGTGAGGAAAAGAAAGATGCCAGAGGAATGGAAGTAATGGAAACTTAATTGTATGGGAGGAGTAGAACACAAGACTAGAACAATAATTTATTTGATTTGAGCTCTTTCTTCCTTAGATCTGTGTGGTATATTCTTCTTACGTACTTGTAGCACCCTGATAGATGTAAAATTCAAATGCTCCTTCACAACAGAGAAATAACTTAGAAGTGTTTTGAGCGAATTAGGAATTAATGCACTCTGTCCTTGCTGTATTTGTGTGTTAGCATTGTTATCCTTGTTTCTTCTTGAGGATGATTGCTGTCTCCTCTAGAAGTTTCTATCTAAATCTTATTAACTGCAATGGAGAAATTTAGCCAGACATGGATCCTGTGGCTTTCCGTAAATGTGGTCAGGTTCTATGTTAACCTAATCTCTGCAGGAAATTTGTTTTCCAGCTGAATTCTGTGACGTGAGAATGCCTCAACTCCCTGACTTCCAGGACCTTGGGCTATTGTTACAAAGATAACTGACATGAATCATATAAAATAAACACGTCACATAAATTGCACTGCTCTGAGCATCTTGACACTGCTGCTGGTTTTCCCTGTGCCTCCTTTTCTGACCCTGAGTTCACTCCCACCTGAAGCAAAGTTCTGTAGGTGCAGGAGGGTTATGTATGTCATAACCCCAGCTTTTTTGGGGAAAGAAAAGAACATTCCCTTCTGGTCTGCTCATTCTCTCAAGGCTGAATACGGTTTTCCTCTGATGCTTGCAATTTCTTCATAAGTCGTTATTCTGATTCCTTAATCTTCCTGACTTCCCGTGATGTGTAACATTACATTTCTGTTATTTCAGTTTTTGATAGAAGTCAAGAATGCCCATAAATCATCTGTGCCATCTGACTGGGTTATGGTTAGTAGGTAGGTAAAATATCTTCGACGTTTGTTCGGTTTTAATATAGAAGAAAAAACAAGAGGTATTTTGGTATTGCCATTAATTACATACACATTCTCATTGTCCCATGTGTCTAGGTTTGTTGTTTTTTTTTTTTTTTTAACTGAGAACCCAAGAAAATTGTAAATTTATTGCTTAAAAGCAAAAAAACCCAAACAAAACTGAGAAAAATTGATTTCTTAGAACGTTTGTTTTTACACAGTACATCCTCAGAGCACAGACTTACTCACCCAGTCCTTCAAGGTGGATGCACTGCTGTCAGATCTATGGCCTTGATTCAGTTGTGCCTGTAGCTTGCACATGCAAATCCTTCATATAGTTTTGATTGTTTATTTGTTATCTTTTTTTAATACAGAAAGATTAAAGTAGCTATGCAAACATCTGCTTATACATCTCAGTAAATTCAGGGCATTTAAAATACCATTTCACTTACTCATACAGACAAGCTTTTCTTGCTTTGCTATTTGGTGTAATGTAAGCTTGATTTTGGATAATTTTCCAGCAGGTGATGAAATTCAGAGATGGAATTCAGAGATGGACTGAATTGTGTAGTTGGCTTTTTTTCTTTTCAGTGATTTGATTTATGATTTGAAAGGGTTGAACACCTGAAAGTTACAATGGCATGTAAATACAGAATTCACTACAAGCCCCAGTGTGTAATGTGTGAGCACAGACATCTCTCACCAAGTTGAACTCTGATGTGATGCTCTATTCACTCATGCAAGAATTAACACTCAATTCTCTTTTAATTAAACTTCTTTTAATACTCAAAAGTGCACAGATCAGACAGAATTTACATGGTGAACAAATCACAGCTAATCTGGATTCTGTAAAAGTATGCCTGGATATGCCAAATTGAGTCCTTAATGAAAATAAGTAAATAAATACCAAGTAGCTCCAGTGAAAACTAGCAAGACAACCTGTAATTACTATGTTTATTTCAGGCTTATCAGTTTTCCTCTTTAGGTTGAATTTGTTTTTGCCTAGTTCGTTGTATATCAAGCACTCACAGGAAAGTCATGCACTTGGGCAGCTATTGCTGAGCAGTTTTGTGAAATCTGTAAACTTGGGTGATAATGCCATGCTGTGCACAGCATTTCAAAGCCTCCTGAGTGGGCAGTGGTGGCACTTCATTCACAATAGAGGTCGCCGCAATCAATGGGGTTTGGCATTACAACGGAAGAACTTTTTTTTTTTTCGAAACCACCCATTGTCGAGGCTCGCAGAGATTAAGAAAATGAGTCCAATTTTGCATGTGTATGGTGGAGCTGATTGCTTGGTAACCTTGATTTCCAACGAGCCCTTTTCTCCCCCGTTGCAGCACGAAAGCCGTCAGCCGCTTCCACTCGCCTTTCATTATCGAAAATTACAGAGTCTTGCAGCAGCTCCGGGAGCAGCTCGTCCTTGACTGCAGCGCCGAGTGGCTGCACCTCTTGGAGTGAGTGCACGAAGCAGAGTTAGCCTCACCCCTGTGCTCTGCTCTCACAGAGAAACGCAAACAGAAAAACGCTTATCTCACCAACAAAAACGTCACTAATTATGTTCTCCACAGCAACCTCACTCACAGTCAGTTAAAATTCTGTTCTTCACTTTTGTTAGGAAAATATATCCACAAACACCAGAGGTTTATGTCCAAAGAGGAGACAGAGGAGTCCTTTTACTTTATTCAAATAAAAGGAGAGGCCATGGGTCATTTCCCCTGGCATCTATCAAATTTTTGGAGGGCGCAGCCTCCTTTTTATCCCAATTTCCCGGCCGCATTTCCCTCTCTCTTTCCCCATTGGCTGAGGTATTTGAGAGGCACAGACTTCCCAGAACTCCTGATATCTAAGATTCCCTTCTAATGTATAACCTCCCCCTGCTCCCCGCCTTAATTTTTTTTTTAATTCTTGGAATTCATGGTTTTTCCCATTGTTTCTTTCATCTCTCAATGTACAATTTCATTTATCAATAGACTTACAGTTTATTTGTAAAGACAAATCTCTTTCATTCCATTCATCAAACAGTGGAATTCTTCCTATTCTTTCTTTTATCTCTCAGTGCTAGTTTTATCTACCAGCAGACCCACAGCTTGTTTGTAAAGACAAACCCTCATTCCTTTCACTTTTAAACATTTGAAGGCCAAACCTTTAAGCCCCAGTCCTGAGACCAGCAGTGATGTCTGTACATTTTAAAATCCTGATGAAAAGACACTATTAAGTATATAGGGTGTCTCCCTTATTTGAAAAATATCACAGCATTAAGAATCTGAAAGTACAGCTGACTCTGAGTGAAGCTGAATCTAGTTGGTTTTATTGGTTTCATTATATTACTTATTAATATTATATGGTAGTTTTATTATCTTTTATATTTTGTATTCTACCCTTACTATGAGAGTTTGCTAGAAAGTAGTGAGAGTTTTATTGTCCCCTCACATCTGGCACGTGTGTGTCTGAGATCAGAGTTTTTAGTGGGGTTATTTGTCTGTTTAGCCAAAGGATCTTTAAAATGGGAGTTTAAAAAATACTTCCTGAACTTCTGAATGCCTTTAATTTTTCAGGTGCTTGATTATCTATTATTTTTTATTTCCATGAATTACAAAGCCACTGAAATTGTTCCTCGTCATGCAGTGATAGTTTGCAAGAACTTAAGTCCCTGCTCAAGTTGTCTCACAGGATTTGCTTCCCATTAGAACCCAGAAATTCTGAAAATTGAGTAGAAGCTGGAGAAACATTCCAGCTCACACTTCTCCAGTTGTGTTTCCTTTGCAGTACTGTAAAAACCAGTTCTCTACATGTTCACTTGTCTGTTCTCAGTAGTGTTGTAGGAGAGCAGCAGACAAAAAGGCAAGACCTGTGTGTAGAAAAGTGCTCTTCTTTCCCACCCCTCTGTTCATTTATGTCTTTGTTTATTAAATTTTGCTCCCCTGCTGGTTTTATAGTCAATATTGTAGCTTTGCGAGTAGGAGAGAGGAAAAAAGAAATTCCAGAGGACTAAGAAAATGAACTCCACTGAAAACTCTGTTCTCAGAGTACATCGTTATTGTACTGGGGAAGCAGCACCATAAACTGAAAATGAATTTTTGAATTTTCTGCTGTAGATACTATAACTGGTTGAAATTTTAGACAATTCAGACGCTCTTAGTTTGGTTCTTTTTCTGACTGTAACTTACAGTTGAGGTTGAATCAACAGTTGGGATTCAGCTGCTGGTATTCTATATCAATTCTGATAAATTGTGGCATTTCTGTACACCCCATTTAGGCAGTAGGGATCAACTGCTGACCCTTTACAAGCTATCTAATGAATTTAATGTTGCCTGATTTTCTGTGCTTAAAAAATAATTCAATGTTAGAATGGGAGGTGAAGCCCACCCTCATTAAGGTCCTTATGTTGTATCTCACACCCTGCTGGGAGATTTGGATTCAGAGTGATTTAAAGAGCACAGGAGCCCTGTGAGGAGCTTGCATGGGGTGAATATTGACAATCCTTTTGTATTTGTACGGAATTATTTCTTTCCCTGTTTTTGTGTAATTTTTCCCTGTTTTGTTGCAGCTGTTTCAGTGAACATTTTCACCCCATGTCTAAAGCCATTTGTCACCTAGCAACTGTGGACTGCCTGTTCTCATTGGCCCAGGTGGCCAAACAAGGAGACTACTGCAGGTGATCAATTTTTAATTTTTATCTAGGATTTTATATGGAATTACAAGAGTGTATTTAAAATAAATTAGGTTTTAATATGTGTGCCATGATAAAAAGCACTATTAAAATTGTTTACAGTAGTTTCAACTTAATCTGATCTTGCAGAGTAATGGCTCTGGACTTAATGCAAATGTGTAAACCTTGCAGTTCAAATTTGACATCTTAATGTTTATTGTTTGACCTGAGTCTAGTAGATGCTACCTTACTTACATGTAAATAAATGTTGTACTTTGCTTGGACTTTTTTCCTGTCTCTTTTTTAAAAAAAGGAATTATTTTTTATTCTCAGCAAGGTCTGAGCTTATGATATCTTTCTGTGACCTAAGAGTTTAGTGTATCTGAGATATGTTTCAAGGGTGTATCTCAGGTAATTCATAGGTAGATATTAGTTCCAGCTTGCAGAGCAGTGGTGGTGCCTCACCTGGGCTCATGTGTGAGAGCTGTTGAGCTGAGCTGCTGCCTCTGCCCAAGACCCACACACAGAGATAGGGGGATGAAGAGAAATCCACTTGCAAATACTTCTGGTTTGATACATCATTAAAGATAATACCGATCACTTCTGGGATCTTGTGTGCCTCTATCAAAATCTCTTTGAAAGTAATTGCTCACTTATTTCTGTATACTCAGATGAGAACACAAACTGAAATCTGATTAATTCACTGTGCAGAATGTAAATAATTCACTGAATTTTAGAGTGGCTTAGAGCTTATAAACTGGCAGGAAGGAGACTTCTCAGTGAAACCTCAGCTGCAGGGAATGTGTCAATAATTAATTGTGGAGGGCTGCTGAAGCAAAGACTGGACTTTAATATTATTTTGGAGGAATGTTTTCTGGTTTGTGAGGATTGTTTCACATGGCCCTGCCTGAGGCAGGTAAATGAGGCAGGTCAGGGGCAGAGGAGTTGGAGAGAGGTGAGAGCCCCTCCTGCAATGAGCTGGGAGGCTCCTCCTTTGCACAGACCATTCACAGCACCACATCACCATCAGGTAAAGGTGATGATGTGGCCAGTCCAGAGGTCACCATCTGGTGACTGAGTGTCCACTCTGCAGAGTGAATTTAGGTGAATTTAAGTTTCAGGAAGGCTGTTGAAGAGGTGGTACAAGGCCTAAGACTGTCCATATATTGATTTCATCTCAGCTATACAACTATTGGGAATATCTTTGTGCTAAACCCCCCCATCATTATCAGTTTGTACATCTTTCCCCAGTGCTGTGTGTAGGATGCCATTTGTTTGATTTCCATTTTCCTTTTAAATTCCATTATCATTCTTCAACCCAAGAAAAATTCCATTCCTCACATCTTCCCTCTGAAGTCCACCCAAAGTGTTAGTTAATTTCCAGTCTTAAAATTCTGTGGCTTTATTCCAATATTCTCTTTTTCTCAGAGAAAGTATTCTTTAGAAAGTATTTCATTTAGAAATACTTGATGGCAGTAATTAATTTTTATAATTTCTATGTTTTCCACGAGGACCTATATCATAGGTGACCGTCCTGCAGGCTTCAGTTATAGTAGTTTTACACAATCAGTTACAAAGAACACATACCTTTTGTTTTTTACAGACCAACTGTGCGGGACAATCGTCATGAAATAATCATAAGAAATGGGAGGCACCCTGTGATTGATGTTCTGCTGGGAGAACAGGATCAGTATGTTCCAAACACCACCAACCTTTCAGTAAGTACCCAGAAACTGATGGAGCTTCAGAATAGTTTAGGGCAAGGAGGCTGGGGTGAGCTTCTTGGCCAGGAAGGTGGGATTGGTGATTTAAATCCTACAGCCTGCTGGGCTGCATTTCAGAGAGGTGTTGCTAGATGTCACCACATCTGTTCTGTCCCTTTGCTGATTCCTTGCAGCCACATGCTCTCTCTACAACCTTGTTCAGTCTCAAGGCATAAAGAAAAGAAAAGTAATCCCAAAATGAGGAAAATGTGTGTTTCAAATGGTTATTAAAAAAGGAAAATTACGGGTTTTTTAACAATGTCATCATAGGGAGCCTGCATTTTGTCAAAACTCCATCTAATTTTTGGAATGTTTTAGTATGAAAAATACATGTTACCGGTTCAATTTTTCAGATTAATTCTAAGATAGCTTATATTTTTTTAATGTATTTCTCTACTCTGCAGTTTCCTTTCTTTATGGGAATATTAGTGTCTTACAGCCTTTTTTCCTGATAAAGTAAAATCTGTCTTTTAAATTACATGCCTGTTTGAAGTTTTTCATTAAATATTTATCTCTCCATGTATTTTTATAAATATTAAATATCTGTTCTTAATGAATATAAAAGATATGCTCACAACTTATCTCTGAGGTGTCTCTGCCTCTTTATACAGTAAATGTAGGAAAGGTATGAAACAGCTGCCAGAGTGGGACATTGCTGTAAAAACAGCATTCAAATTTGTATGTATTTCTTGGGGAACATTTTTTAACTGCTGTTTTATACTGAACAATGATACAGATATTTTGTAATACATCAGAGAACGTTTTCAAAATTATTTGTCAACTCCAAACAAGCGACAGATGGCACTTCCAAAAAAATCCAGCATTTCATTCAGGAATCATCGTGCACTTTTCCCTCTTTAGTCCCATTCTTATGCTGGCTTTCTAAATACTGAATATTACAAAACCAAGTGATCATGGCAGAATCACTTTTTCTTCTACAGTTCATTGAGTTCTCTCTTTCTTGAGAGAGGTGGGTGGGAACCAGTTTATTAAAGCCTCTCCAGTTTTCAACTGATGTCTTTGAATCAGCAGGAAAATACATCTCCTGTCATGTTTTCAGCTGAAATGTTGTTAAATATCTAACTTGAGGAAAAGCTTTTTTCAGTGCCCTGAAATAAACAGCTTATTTTTCCATTCCCCCTCTCCTCCCCAAACATTTGTGGGTTGTTTTAGAACTTTTAGCTTCAGCTATGAATTCCAATGAGATGTTGGCTCATGCCTGCATCAGCTGTGAGGACAGAGGTGTTCTCTAGCCTGATGTTACAGCAGATGTTCTTTCTGAAACCACAACATTGGCAGAGCAGCCACCAGTCCCACAGCATGGCCCGAGGGAGCCTGGACAGACACCAGACACATGCAAAAAATTCTAACAGATGAACTTGTGAACTCATTTTGGTTTTGAGTATCTATAAATTCTGTTGTGTTGAGTCCTGACAAACTTCTAGTAGCAGTACTGAATTACACTTTGGAGACTAGAATGTTATGAATTTTGTTCTCATATAGTCATGTGCACTTTATTACATCCATCTTCTATTCCCAAAAATGGCATTTTCTACATTTTGACTGTATTATGGTTTCTGTGTGGATGAGGCTTTTTTGCAAAAGGTGATCAGCTTTTTAACATATAATAAATACTGATGTCCTGTATCTTCTTTATTACCTGAATTATAACATAAGTGACAGTCCGGTCTGTGTTTTGTGTGTGTCTCTATGAAGAGAAGGAAAGCCCAGTCTGAAACCCAAGTCTGTGAAGATTTTGAGAGCTGCTGCATGGAGATTTGTTGGTTGCTGTTACCACAGTGCCTGCTCAGTGCCAAGCTCCCCACATAATGTGATTAATGTCCATTGTGCACAGCTTGTCCTGTATCCCCTGCCCCTCCCAGGGGGCACTGGAGGGTGCTGGCTTCTATTTGGATCATCACTTGGTGCATTTCATCAGCTGCACTCCATGGAAAAGTCTGGCTGTCTGATGTCCTTGTGTAACTTAAGCTCTCAGTCTCGATTCAGGCTGTGAGGAAGCTTTATAGGTTCATTGACAAGTTTTAATTTTGAATCAGCAATTGTCTTGCACGAGAGGAAGACAATTTTATTCTGGAGCTGTAGACACATAGTGCCATGGGGAGTCTTACAGCTGAGATTTTGTTTTCTTGGGTCTGGTTTTAATGATGAGAGACACTGACGGAGATTGGGCATGGTCTGCTCACAGCATCTGTGTTGCAGTCAAGTATGGCCAGAGTCAGGAATGTCTCAGTGCCTTCTTGTAGCCACTCTGAATATGCTTATGTCATATCCAGCCAGGCAGTTATGAATGTAAAATCTAGGTCAGGTCTTTCCCTACCAGATCTTCCCATTTGACAGTGGGAACTCAAACAGGAGAGGAATCCAGATCACAACCAAATCAGGGCAGTGCTGGTTGTGCTGAAGGCTCATTAATTCCTCCCTTTCTCCAAAGAAATTGCACAGAATCCCAGAATGGTTTGT
>WEKY01024114.1:1558-19133 GCA_013390045.1 Picathartes gymnocephalus
TGGAAAATGAACCAAGAGTCTTTCCCAGCTGCATCCACATTGAACATGGACAGTATGTGTGCAAGGAAACTCACTTGAGTTTGTGCTAACAGTTTTTCAACTGTTCTGCAGGCTTCTGGTTAGGAAGTGTTATGTGTTTTCACCTGTCAGTTTGCAGCACTATGGAACAGAGAAATTATTTTTGCATCTGAAGTCAGATTTCTGGAAGTGCATCAACCCTTGTTTTACATGCAGGCTGAGACAGACAGCAAGAGAAGACAGGAAAAAGGCTGCCAACTTTCCAGTAATACAGGAAGAGCCCCAAGCCATTTGTTCCTTGTCCATAACAGATACAGCCACCAGACACTGCAGAGATTGTGCCAGGACACTCAGTGGTGCTGGACCTCACCCTGGCTGTGTGAGCTCAGCAACACCCCTACAGAGTGAGCTGTGGCAGGGATGAGTGAGCCTCTGGAAGCACACACCAGAAAAACAAGGCACTAGACTGCCAGCAGCTGTCCAAAACAGAAACTGGTAATATCTCTGTAATCACACTGTGCTTGTGCACCTATATAACATGGTCCCAAACTGATTCTGAGCAGAATTGGTTTTAGAATTAATTTAAAAAAAAAAACCTTAAAAAAACAAACCACAAAAAAAGGCTACCAAAAACCCTTCAAAACAAAAACACAACAATAACAACAAAAAACCCCCACCCCCAGCACTATGTTTATAGCTGCAACAGCAAAACACAGCTTTATATCCTTAAGTAATGGTAACTGTTTAGCATTTCTGGAACAACATGTTTCAGTCAACAGCAGTTGGGTCTAGGGAGGAACAAGGAAGCTGGTTTAAAATAATTCCTCTCCCCAGAAACAGAAAGTGTGTTGTCTTGCATTGCTGAGCTGTGAGTTTGTTTAAAATTGGGCACGTCTGTGTTACAAAAGGGTTTTAGTCATTCTCTGACAGCTGATACAAAGCAAAGGCTGCTTGGTAAAGGAAAGCTTCTATTAAACACATCTTCTGGTCTTTGTAATGATGACAGAAAGCTGTCAGTATAAAATGGTATTTTTAATGAGGCTGCTGATAGAAAAAAAGCTTTACAGTTTTGTACTTTAAAAATAGTATTCCTAGAAAAACAGTTGGGTGGCAGAAATTATTATGCTTCATGGATTGCAAATTGGAACATTCTATTCTTACCTCGCAGTAAACTGCAGAATTTCCTCTCTGTGTGAGATACTTCAGGCAATGATCACCTTCCCATTTCCTTTTGTTAAACATCCTGGAGATAGCTTCACCTGATACCAGACTCTTCCATGTGTTTACAGCAGAAAACATGGTAAAAGAATTTAAAGCTGACTTACAAACTATTTAATTGCTTGGCTCATACTAGCCCCGCTCACTTCCTTCTGACCTTGAAAAATCTCATCTGTCTCCAAGATGTTTTTCTCCCTGCAGTGCTGGGGGCTGTGGCTACTTTCAGGGAGGGAGCAGGATTCCTTCAATTGCTAGGATTTCTGCAACTAGAGACAAATTTGTGATGGGCCTGAAGCAAGAAGTGAAAGGGAGCCATGGAGGCCATGAAGCCAATCCCTTGGTAAAACAGAGAAGCACCAGTAATGCTGCCCATGTAACAGCCATCCTGCCTGGATTTTCTGCTGGATGTACTCCAAGTTAAGCAGCATTTCTGCAACTCCCACTTGCCCTTTGGTCCTAAGGCAGCTCTGAGCACTGGTTCCTAGAAGCAAAGCTCCTTCTCCACGCCCAGCAGCACTGAGCACACCACAATAGCTGATATGTGCCATCCCAAGTTCCTCTCACCCACCAGCCCCTACACTTTGCCAGGCTGTAGGTATCCAAGCCAGACACTGCCACTCCTTTGCTGCCAACACTTAGACAGGATTTTGACACCTACATCTCATAAAATCTAGTCAGAATATTATGACAAACCTGGCTCCAGGTAACCCTCACTAAAGGGTGCAGTGAATTGCCTTTGGCTGGCTGCCAGCCCCCTTCTCAGTGCAGCAGGTGGGGGATCAGGGTTCATACAGCCCCACTGGTGGCACAGCAGAGCTGTTTGGCTTCTGCTGGCTAGGCTGTCTGTCTTGCCAGGATGGACCTGTTACTGATAAAGGCAACAACCTTCACAGCTTATCTTTCTTCTCACATGGCGTGGGAGTGAGTGACAGATTACTGCACTCTTCCTGCTCAGTTGCTTGTCTTAAGTAGCCAAAACAGATCGTCCTCCCTCAGAAAAGGGGTTCAGTATTAGTTTTTGTCTAAAGTTTGGATTTAATGCAAACATCTCTTTAATTTGTTCATTTCCAAATGCAGTCCAAACAGCTGTAGAGGGACTCCTACTGCTTAACAACAGCCTCTAAGAGCTTCCAAATACTCACAAGTGTATTGAAACATTGTACTTTCAGTAATGAAAGAAAACCATCAGAAGGAATTTAGTGGTTTGAATACCTGTTTATTTACTATACACAAGAAAGTTACCCCTGCAGCTTCAAAAGTAGAAAACACGGCAACTTTTCTTTTACTGTGATAATGGAGAAATATCAGATGACTACAAAGCACTAGAACCCAGCATTTCATTTGCTGTTTTACTTACACTCATACACACATACCAGCATACACACATACTCTCCAAGAATCAAGTTAGAGGTTTGAAAAATAGAATAAAAATGTCAATAAAAATATCTCAACTTTTTGCATGAAAAAGAATGTTAGTTTCAATTTTCTCATAAAAGATTAACATGAATTTAGCTATCCTAGTTCTTGACCAGAAATTCTGGTTATGTTCAGAGAAAGAAAGGCATACTACCAGTATTCTCATTTGCCATTAACATGTAGATGAACGTGGTTTTTGTTTTGGCAGAAAAACCTTATTCTGCACAGGTAGGAAAGCTTTCCTCCGTAACTGTTATCCTCCCAATGAATGTACTATTTGCTGACAGGCTCATTTGCTGACGTGAGATTTATTATTTATGTTCTATTAAAAATCTCTCAAAAGAAATAGTACAGTCAATTTGTCTTTCCCTATCCTGTGTTTCACTGGGATTAAACAAAAATAGGAGTATTTTCCTTTAGGTATCATGCTGCTAGATTTGCAGTTCACATAAAAAGGGGTCTGCACAGCCATACTCCAGCTATTCATGGCCAAGCTCCTGGCTCACAGTGCTGAAGTAATACAGTTACCCAGTGAACACCTCTCAGTCATCATCCAGATGAATTAAAAGGATGCATACAGAATGCAGCTAAAGATGAGCTTTTTTAGGTCATAAGGTGTTTCTTAAGGCCTTTGCAGTACAGTATAGCTAACTTATAGCTACTTTAGCATATTAATGCTATGATAAAGTACCTATCTATGCACCGCCAACTTTAATCTTAAAAAAATATTTGACTGCTCAAGTTTTTTGATTGCACACATGTAAGCTGAATGCTCAACACTATTATCTTGTTCTATTGGGAATAATTAAATATTCAACCTAATCTTCAGAGTTTAAATGTTTCAGCTGTGTGGCTGAAGACCACTTCCTAGGTAAGCACATTTTTCCTGAAAAAAGTCCAAAGATAGCTTAATTACACAGGAAACCTATGAATCTCCTGCAACCAGAGGCAGTACACCTAAAGAGAGACAGTCACTCACCATCCTTCCCAACAGCTGTAAGGGACCCGCGAAGTTCATCAGGATTAACAAGGTACTGTTAATCAAGAAGGACAAGCAGTATATTTCACTCTTAAGTATGGTATTAAATAACAGTGTGAATTGCCTCCTCTGCTCCCTCCACAGCACCTGCCAGCACTCCTTTGTTTGTGGGCACAGGGAAAGTCATGAAAACGTATGTTCTCAGACATGAAATACAGTACTCATTTGATAGAGTAAATCAACTGAGTCACACAGCACCAAGAAACCCCTGTTATGCTTACATCTTTGGTACTTGTTTTAAATGAGAAACTTGACAAGTTTCTCAAGAAAGTAAGTCTGTTCTTTTTCAACATGCAAGTTTAATTTTTGAGGTTCTGTTGGTGCAAGATTAAGTAGGGACAAAAAAGAAGAGTGCTACTAAGAATTTATGCAATGAGTTGAGCACAGAGATTGCGCAATCACATTTGCAAACACCTGAATGTCTACTGTTACAGGAGACAGATTACTTTAAAAAAGTGTTTTATCCAGTTTTGAGCTAAAAGATAAACAGGTAGAGGGACAGAGCCTCTGACCAATAAGAAAGTGTAAAGATCTGTCCTGAAACAATAACTAAAAAACTGTTTAAACTTGGCAGTCATAGCCAATCCTCATGCTACAACCATCAGCAATTTCTTTATGAAATTTATGAAAGGCTCTCATAATGTAGGGTAATGTGAAAGCTGCTAAAAATAGGATACAGAAACAGGATTTTAGGAATTCTAAAACATTCTCTACGTCTTTATGCCTTGTTTTCTATTGCACAGAAAAGACAGAGAAAAAATGTTTCTGAACACTCACCTATCTGATCACACAGCTCCTTCAAGATCAATTTTTCTCTCCTAAGCCAAAACTAAAAAAATGTTTAAACCAGTTAAACATAAGGATGACAGGTTTTACTGCTATGGAAGTCTTGCCGATGCCTGGTATTCTATGAGATACTCTGGATAAATCTGCTGCTTCTCAAAGATGACAAAGATAGAAGGGTTTGAAGAGTTATTCACACAACTGTCATAGAAGTTTTGGCTGTCCTTCATGGGAGGCCGAACGTAATGAGAACAACCAACGGTGAACTCTCCCACCAGCACTCGCGCCAGAAACATGGTCTTGGTGTGTGAGTCTGCCCCACAGTAGTTGTCAGAATAAGATGCATCCCTTGCAAAATAGCTTCCTGCAGAAGAGACACCAAGACAGAACTGATAAGACACCAAAATTGCAGGAACAAAATGTTACTGTGTGAAAATGAATTCATAAACAAATCCATTATGCAACTCATGAACAGCCTTTCCAAAGACTTCACTTGCCCTGTATGTCCCTCTTAGTGGAAATGACCACTATGCATTACCTACACTTTTGACTTCACAGCACACATATTAAAAAGCCATCCAGGTAATGTTTTAAATGTTACCGTAATCCTCTAAAGGACTTCCTCCTGACCCTAGATGTCCATCTTCCCCAGTATCACCGAATTTCCTCTCCTGGCAGAGACTACTAATATTCATCAGCACAGCTGTGGGTTCAATCCCCAAATCGGCCATTCACGTGAGAGTTGGACTTGATGATCCTTGTGGGTCCCTTCCAACTTGCAATAATCTGCGATTCTCTAACATTTCTGAGAGTTACAAAGTATTCAAGCAGAAAGGTGGGTAATCAGCCAGACAGCCTGTCTCAGCTATTCTACTTGGTGTGCTGGTAATTTCCTGTACACAACACAACGTAAAAGGATATAATTTGCTAACAAGGCAAAAAGCCTGTAACCAAAATAGCATTTAGATTCCTAGAGGAAAAAAAAAAAGAAAAAAAAAAAAAAAAAGCCAGGCTGCTTTCCTATAGGAGTTGGGAGAAATTGGAACAGCAGTAAGCCTGGAGTCTAGCAGAAACCATCCCTACAACTGATCTCTCTTAAGTCTGTCTGTTCTTGCAAGGACTGAGTAAAGCAGAGGCCAAGGCCTTTCAGAGTGCCTTAGCTCCAAATGACCCTTGTGAAACTCAGCTCTGTTGCCCACATCACGATAGAAAGAAGCCCAGTACTGGCCAAGTACCACCTTCCAAACTTTACACCCCTGCAGTGAGTACTGAGAATTTTTTAGCAAGTCTAGCGTTACTGAAAGAGCTGAAAAAATGACCTTTGCCATAGACTGTCCCATGAAGGCCACAGATTCTCCAGTCAAAGTTTTGCTGACAGATGGCATCAATGTCTTTTTTACTGGTCCCATGAAATAAAAATCGCTCATCTGCAGCCTTTCCGCCATTGCTCTTCTGCATTAGGTCCTTCTGCCTGCAATGAGAAGCAGAATCTTTGCATTTCCACAGTGGCTGTCCCCACAGGTTCCAGCCACTCAGAAACAGTTTTACAGAGTATATTCTGAAAATCCTTACAGTAAGGCCTAAACTTGGCATAAACCTTGCTGTATAGCTGCACACAAACATGCTTTCATTATACACAAATGCTTTACTACAAATATTTTCTTTCATTCACTGCCTTTGACTAGAGAGGGAGGGAATCTCAATTTTTTTCCCTGAACATAGGAGTTTATATTAAGGCTTGCCCCCCATGAGTTTTGCATTTAATTTCGAAGGCTGTTTCAGTTCTGACCAGCTGCAAAACATTGTGCTATATGTAACTCATTACCAGCTTCAAGGCTTCACTCTAAGGAAGCTGTCAGGGACACAGGCCTGGCAGAAGTCAGGAGCAAGGATTCCACCCACGTAGCCCTGAATTTGACTATTCTGAGCTCTGTCTTGACTGAGTTTTGGATTTGTTAACACCTCTTTATCTAAATGTTGATACTAGGTAGGTATTTCAGTAGGAGAGTGGAAGCAGAGGCATTTCAGGAATGTGTGTGTCTATAGCACAAAGCATACAGGTAACTGCAGAAACAACAAACATCATGCATACATACCAGAGCAGTGTTTTACACATACCATTGATACAGTTCCCAGAGGGATGGGTTCTGAACTCTACAAATCCTTTTAATAGTTGCATTGGCCATTGTGCGCTCAAAGTCCACCTTGACTTTCGTGTATTCTTCAGAAGAACGGTCAAGCTCAATCAGCTACAAGGAAAAGTTTGAAAAGTTACTTTTGCATGCTTTTGTGCAGCCACTCTACCCCCCTTAATATTTGGGTGAAGATATATTTGCATGCATCAAACAGTATCTAAATACATAGCAGAAATGAGCACATAAATAAAAAAGGAATTGAGAATTTATGTAGCAGAACCAGAGGATCTTTTTAGTTTATACTCCCTACAGTCAGTGAACACAAACTGCGCTGCCTGTTGTGTTTCTAAATCAATTGAAGAGGCTTTCTTTGAACAATTTTAGGAAACAGCATGGTCACGATACTAAAAATCAGTTCCTTACATGACAGTCCTGAAAGCAAGCAAAATTTACTTCCGTGTTTTCATAGGAACATAAAATATGTCAACATTAGTCTTCCTTATTTTTTAGTGACAACTTCTCGAGGATTTGGAATTTGCAAGTTAGTGATTTCTGAGCATCAGATAACACCTTTTCTGTAGGTACAGTCAGTAGAGTTCACAGAGGAGCTGGTGAAAGCAGACAAGAAGTCAGAGAAGGTAGACCGCACAGATATTAGTTGGCCACTGTTTAACTGTCACCATTTGTTTAGGTTTGGGTCTAGTTTCTGCTCCAGGTCTGGACCCAGTGTGATAATCAGGCTCAAATTTACCAATACCTCTGTATTATGCTACATTAGAAACAGTCATTTACAAAGCCAGAAGAAACACTGAACTTGGGATAGAACAAACCTTACATGACAAAACTGTCAGAAAGAAAAAAACCAAAAAGCTCCAAACCTTGAATCCCAGTTCAGGCAGGGCAGATTTGTCCCAGTGGGCTGGAATGCCCTTAAACCTTTCTGTATCTTTAATGCCCCTGCAGATTATAAGACATTACAAATAGACCATTAAAATAAACCTAAACATGAGATTTTATGCACATATTATACTAAACATTTTTGTCAAGCTTAGGGAGAATATAGGCAACTGAACATATTCAGAATTATTTCAAAACTGTCATTTCAGTTCAGTACATGAAAATATTTGTTCCAAGACATTGTGTCAAGACTTATGTCAGGAAGCAAGATGCCACATGAGAAAAAAAGAAAGATATACTCTGAACTAAACACATAAGGATTTCTCTTGCAGACGTGAATGTATATATAAAAGCTCTGCCACACCAGGTTAGGTAAATACAAATGCATCCAGTATCACATCAGTATGACAGAAACAGGATAGATACAGCCCTCCCCTGTACTTCCACCCAATTTTACTTAGTGTGTTTAGCTGCTCTTTTCGGTGTTTATGCAAGGACTGTGTGCTGCAAGGAAATATGCATAAATTGGCTGTTACATGCAGCTCTTATCTCTTTGCAGGCTCCCAACTTTTGCTCTACCTGTAACAACTACTGCTTTCCTTTCAGATTGTCTGGCTGCTCTTAAAAGATTTTTTCTAAACTTGCACTTAGCTTTGAAAATTACTCATCTTAGAAAGAGCTGGTACACATAAATATTATTGATTCCATCTGTATTAGCTGTTCAAACCAGCAGCTCCCTCCAACATTGCTACATGTTGAATTATTTCCTACATTTCCACACTTCCTGTGGCCAAGCCCAAATTTTCTTCACTGTCAAGGTAACTGAATTGATTGAAAACTGCTGGCCAGGCTGCAACACTGCCCTGGCTAGACATGATTGTAGGAAAGGTATGTCCCTTTCCCTCTCCATGTCCTTCACAACTGCCTTAACAGCTACTTTTTCACCCTACTTGTACCCATGGAAGATTCAGCATTCACAAAGCATTAAACCCATCACCTCAGAATGAGCAGTTGTGGTTTACCTGGCTCTTGTCTTTTCCACCTCTGTCTGAGAGACGAATTTAGGTCTTCTGCAAATCTTCCTCTCTGTTCTGTAGCGAAGGTTTTGCTGCATCATGGCTGGGAAAAACAAAAAAACAAGATCCCATGAACAATTAAAGACATTTTTAAAAGCCTTCACACTGCAGCCACATTTGTCTCTAAGTTGTTTTGTCAGAAACATTCAACAAAAAGGCTCCCTCCTCCTCATTTTGCAACTGAGATACTTTTTTCCTACATTCAGTTGTATATTTCACACCCTGTAAACAGAACCCAACATCTATCACAGGCCATTTATTTTTATTGACCACCAAGAGAAACAAGTCACAGCAACCTGAATTTTAGAGGCATTCCTTCTGGATCTTGGAACCTCTGCAGCTACTGTAACATCATACTAACAATTAAGAGTCAGTACCAGCCAGGACAATGAGGCCTCATCTTCAGAGAGAGACACATAGGAAAACAAACAAAAAAACCTCTTGGCACCACCATGCCTAGAAATTAAGTTCTGGAAGACATCTACACTGCATATATTTGCCTAAGTTACTAAAAAAGCCCAAACCTTAGAAAAAGGATTGATTCACTATGCAGTTTTCCCAGGATTGCTTTTGTTTGAATCACAAACACCAAACTGACAATCTAGGCAGGCTGATTCCCACCACTGTTCTCCATAACTTTTGAAAAGGATGCCACGAAAGGCAACAGCTCAGGAAGGACAGTGCCATCACAAGTGGCTTATGTTTCCTGAACATTTCTTTCTACTTTGACATAGTCAAGGTATTTTCTCAGCCTTTCCAGACAGGATTAAAAGATTATATCTGCAAAAATCTTGCAATGCTAAGGATTGTCTGGACCCTACACCTTGTCCAAGTGTTTGTCTTTCTGCAAACCAGTGATTAAAGTAGACCAGAAGCTGGCTTGTCAAGTCTTCTAGAAGTTCCTCACCATTTGTGTTGGTGTCATACTTGGACTTTCTGGCAGACATTTTGAAACCTAGCACAAGAACTTCTCAAAAATAAAAGCTTTGAAGGAATAGAATGCCACTCTGCTTATGTGAACAGCTCTTATCCTGAGGTCTTTGATAGAAGCTCTGCCTCTGTAAGCATTGCAATTCAAAGTCCAAATTTCTCTCTTCTATCTCCTGTAATAAGGTAGTTCAAAACCACAAGAGACTTGGGAGGGAGGGACAAAACAGAAGAACAAAGCAAATGCAACCTACACACAAAATTTATTTCATATTCATGTCTTCCAGCTTTGAAGGTCAGCTTTGGAGAACTTTCAGTCAAATAAGCTTTCTCCAGGTCCTCACTGGAGACAGTAGCAGCTGCGTGAAGACCACTCTGTCAGGCCAAAAATAGAGAAAAAAACAGTTTCTCCTGGTCTGTTATAGACAAGTAAGTTTAAAAACCAACAACTCTCATATGTATGGTGGGTACAGGATATATCAGCATATGAGAAATCCTTGATTTAGAGTGAGCACCATGTATCAACAACTAGAAGCTCACTGTTTTATTCATGTTATTTTCATACTAAATGCAAACACAGCACTGTGCCAGCTACCAGGGAGTAAATTAGCTCCATCTCAGTTGAAACCAGGACAGATGACACATTCACCAACTAGACCAAGATGGCAGAGTACTACTGGAACTTCAGAGAAGGAGGCTTTTCTCAGAAGCAATGGAAAGAATGTATTATTACTGTGATCCTATCTGACACGACTCACTGAATAGTTATCTGTTGATAATATTTGTGACTCACCAGTGATGAGTCCCCTACCCAAACCAATCAAAATCACAGGGAAAAGACCCCAGTTGGCCTTTAATGTCCATCTGTACAGTATGACTGAGAGGAAGAGGTGACAAAAGAGGGGGAAAATATAAACACTGTGCATTTTTCAGTAGTTCTGCACTTCTCACACAGGAGTCTCCCCACTTTCTCCACACTTACTTGTTTTCCATACTCGTGCCACGTGTCATATTCATCTTTCCAGTACCAGAGCCATTCTGTTGTAAGAATGAAGTGAGGGGGTTTGGTCACAGAGGAGGCTGTAGAAAGACGTCTGACTTTATGCAACCCACAGCTCATATTTTGAAAACAGATACTGAACGGGAAAAAGGTCCTGTCAATAAGAGCATATTCAAACCTATTAAAAAAAAAAAAGGAGGAAAAAAATCAGAACTTTTTGTGAAGCTTTACTCATACATTCAGAAGCCCACTACAAACTTGCAAATTAAGTCAATCTCACCCAAAAGCAGAACACAAAGGTGCACTTTTCACTACAATGTGTGCTTTGCACTTTGCACTTTTCACAGCTCTGTATGCTAGCTCTATTTCATGTTTGTACACGCTTTGCATTACAGTATTATGTCTCACATTGGTTCTACGGGCGATAACCATAACCCACTCCTAAACTGGTGAGTCACATAAGATGAACAGAAACAGTGGAAAACAGGCACTGCCTTCTTTTTGCTGGCCAACTATATTCTAAAGAGAACACTGACATAACTTTAGAAGGGCTTCAAAGAGCCTGTAACATAAGAGGAACAGGTAATTTTCCAGCCTGGGACATGGCATACTGGTATGAGCCCCTTCCAATACTCTCTTCATGCTACATAACCAGTTCCAAACTCTGAAAGGTATTTCCATATTCTTCACGTGCTCTGCACCCAAGAGTATATCTCTCTCTCCCTTCAGGTATTCTGCCAGTTCCATGGTATGGACTGTGGGAAAAGGGGGAATGGGAGAGGCAAATCTCATGCAAAGTGAGGTCAGTAGAAGAATGCCAAATGAAACTACTTACGTAATAACTGCAATAGAATGGTAGCAATTTATAGCCACTAATGGTCTCATATCATACAGCAAACTACAAACATTATAAACTTTTATAAGAATTTATACCTGACGTTTTTTGGGTCACAATATGCTTTTTCTATTTCTTCCATATTCATGAAGTCGCTCCAGGTATTACCCTCAGAGTACTGCCATCTATATGGCAAGTGAAAATGGGTTCTGTTACACTTTTCTGTAAAAGTTTTTTAAAAAAGAGTCAGAGATGCATTATTTTGACAGGCTATGAGAGAATTCCAACATTTCAGGGCTGTATACCTAGCGGGTGAAATCATCAAAAGAATAGTCAGAGAAAGTGTTCACCTATGGAGTCATTACAAGGAGTAGTTCAGAATTTTTCAGCATAAGCATAACCAAACAACACTTAATTTTTGGGCTTAGGTAGAAGTTCCGTTTCTGTACGTACAAGACTCTCTTTGCACATTAAAATTGCACAGATTGTTCTCAGTTTCAGAGACAAAAAATGAATCAAGATCACAGGCTCATGCAAGGCTATTATTTCATAAATAGAAAAACAATGTATTTATGATTAACCACTAAATCACAAAGTGGTATTACTGAAGAAAAATCCAAAGCACAGCAGTGCTTAGTTTTAAGATGGGAGAAGGACTGTCATGGTTTAACCTCAGATGGTAACTGAGTACAACACAGCCACTTACTCCTATTTCTCCCGGTGAGATGGGGAGAACAGGAAAAAGGTAAAATCCGTGGGTGAAGTCAGAACAGTTAGTAACTGAAATAAAGTGCAATATAATAAGCTTAAGTAGAAGTATGCATACATACATATATATATAGATACATACATATATATATATACATATATATGCTCTCACATATCTATAAGCAATATCAAAAAATGAGAGAGGAGTAAAGCCCAAGAAAGACAAGCAATGCACACTGTGACTGCTCACCACCCACTGACTGGTGCACAGTCCATTCCCAAGCAGCAATCAGCCCCTCCCAGCCAACTCCCCACAGTTTATATGCTGAGCATGATGTTCCAATGGTATGGAACAGCCCTTTGACAAGTTCAGGTCAGCTGTCCTGGCCATGTTCCTTCCCAGCTCCTTGTGCACCTCCTCATTTGCAAACCGTGGGCAGCTGAAAAGTTCTTGACTTTGGGTAAGCACTACTTAGCAACAACTAAAGCATCAGTGTGTTATCAATGTTATTCTCATACTAAATCCAAAACATAGCACTGTACTGGCTTCTAGGAAGAAAATTAACTCTGTCCCAAATGAAAGCAGGAGTGTATCCACCACTTATTCCATACTATTCATACCATGCCTAGCTCCCACGCTTTGCAATACAACCCAGTTAACAACCACCACCTTTCCTCTCTTTGGATACATACACAGATATCATTCCCTCAGTCCCAAAGTCCTTTGCCCTTTGCCCTCCAAGAGGTCCAGGCCCCACGAAGAAGAGCAGTGGTGGCAGTGACCCAGGTATCACAAGTGTTACTCAGAGCTCAGAGTCAGCATGCACTCACTCCTCAGCAGAGGTGAAGGTGACATCGCCAGTGCACATGTGTCTAAACCCGAGGCCAATTTCCACAGCAGAACAAAAGGAAACTTAACTACAGGGAAAGTCAAGGAGAAACTGCACCACACAGTTCATATGAGAAGGTGTTCAGTACACAGGTCAAGAATATCAAGAAGAAAAAGGATGACAAAAAATCAACAGGAAAGCTGGCACATCAGCCTTTTTCCTGGATACCTTGGAACATTTTGAAATGGAGACAGCTAAGACAGATGGAACAGAAAAGTACTAGAAGAAACAATGGAGAATGTAGAATTCAGAATATCTTTCATGTCTTTCCTATTTGGGAATGTGACTCCTATCATTCAGCAATCCCTTAGGTAAACACAGGTAGAGTAGCCAATCTTCAGCACAGACACATTCCAGAGCAAAACAAAATACCTGCTTTGTTTGGTGTGTCAGGTCAAACACTTTCCTACAGCACTCAAGACAGCAGTGAGATTTAACTAAACATAAGCATGAACTCTGAAGTTTCACCTTTCTGTGAAAGATGTCTACCACTTCCTCTTTATAAGAACAGAAGAACAGACTGGACTTGATACAGTCGGTACTGTACTTGAGACAACCTACCTTTAAAGCCACAACTTCTGTACAGATGATGTAAACATATCTGTTCATCACCATTTGTAGCTGAGGTATCCCGCTTAGAGCTGGGTTTTTTGTCTAGAGGGGGGAATTATAAGACTTATTAATACACTTTGTATCAACAAGCCCTCTTAAAAGTGCTCCTATCCCCAGGGAAGATGTCTCAAGGCAATGTTTGTAACTATATAACCGCACTCAGCTCCAGAAAGACAGTGAAGCCTTTGATAACCTTGTATACTCAAAGTCCCCTCCCTGTATCCATCCTTTCCAAACTTGATTTCCCTGTAACTGCCAAATTCCTCAGATAGAGTTTTTAGCTCTCACCACAAACCAGAATAGAATCCAATGCCTTTACACTTGCAGATGGACTTGAGTCAACTGTGCGTTCCACACAGCTGATCACACTGGCAGCTACAAAATACAAAGTTTCAAAATCTGATACTTCTGTAAATTAAAGCACACTTAGGAAAGGAAGGAACTGTAGGCAGAATAGTGGAGATGAGCATACACACTTAGATTCTCCATTCTGTTATCCTTTTTTTTCCCTGCTAAACTATACTTAACTTACAATTCTAAAGACCTGCAAAAGAAAAGTGCAAACAAAATTATTACACTTCTAAGAAGTAATTAGTATAATGCTCTTTGTGAATTCTTGTGATAGACAATCGCTACATTAAAGAAACACAATTAAATAGTTTATAATCAGACAACTACTACCAGGTCTCTACCTGTACATATTTTACCTAAAAAACTCCAAAATTATAGAGCTCCCTACTTCCAGTTCCTGTTATGCTTTTTTATCCCCAAATTTAAGAATTTAATAAACACCAGCACTCTATTGCTCAGGAACCTTTCTTGACTTCACTTGTCAAGACAAAGATCTCTGTCAATAACACAGGTACAAGGTCCCAGCTAAAAGACAAATCAAGATATAAATTCAGTTTTCTTAATGACACCAGTGAAAATATTCACTACCATGACTCTTCTGATGTATTCAAAAGATGGTATTATTTACCTTTGCATGGTCTAGACTTGGCATCTTCTATGTCATACATGTTTCTATAAGTGGAAGGTAGTTTCTCAATAATGTCTGAGCTCATTCCCTGTCTCGCCAGTTTCTCAAAACATTCTGGATTTAACAAGTCATGTGACCGTTTGCAGCTGCTGCCATATCTGCATTGACCCCGCAAAAAGTATTGGCAAACATGCAGTTTGGTGCAGGATGTTTTAAAGGAACAAGATCCGTGAAGTCCATCACCTTTGTTGTATCGCAAGCAGACCTTGGGTAGGAGAAGAAAAAAAATTTAAAGATCAAAGTACAGTGTGCTCATTTAGACTGTTTGAATCCATGATTTTTAGTTTTTTAGGGCTATGTGCACACATTTTGTTTTGAAAGATACATTTCTTCTTGTCTTTCAAACTATTACTTCATAGCCTTTCCTTTGCCCTGCTAATGTTTAGAAAGATCCTTCAATAGACAACATTTTTACAGAAATTCTCAGGCAGATGGGATTTAGTGCTAAATCACACCTCTTTAAATTTCTAGTTTGAATAGTGAATTTTTTTACCCCAATTTGATGGTAAGAGGTACTGGATCTGGTTGGGATGGAGTTAACTTTCTTCACAGCAGACCATACCACATAATGTTTTGGGTTTGTGACCAAAACAGTGTTGATAACACATCCCTTTGGTCTGTTTGGGTCACCTGTCCTGGCCATGCTCCCTCCTGGCTCCTTGTGCACCTCCTCACTGGCAGAACATGAGAAGCTGAAAAGTCCTTGACTGAAGGTAAGCACTACTTGGCAACAGCCAAAACATCATTGGGTTGCCAACATTATTTTCACATTAACCCCAAAACACAGCCCTCTTCACGGTACCAGTCAGAAAATTAACCGTCTCAGCTGAAACCTGAACAGGTAAACACCACACAGCCTCTTGCTCACTCCCTCCAGGGAATGTGGGAGAGAATCAGAAAAAATAAGTAAAACTCGTGAGGTTGAGATAAATACAGTTTAATAGGGCATAAAAGGAAAAGGAAATAATAACGACAATAAAAGAATACACAAAACAAGTGATGCACAGTGCAACTGCTCACCACTCACTGACCAAAGCTCAGCCAGTCCCCATCAGTGTGCCATCACCCCTGGGCTACCTCCCCACCCAGTTTTACTGTTCAGAATGATGTCATATGGTATGGAATATCCTTTTGTCCAGTTTGGGTCAGCTGTCTCGGCTGCATCCCCTCCCAGCTTCTTGTGCCCTCCCTGTCTACAGGCTGGCAGGGCAGTATGAATAACTGAAAAGTCCTTGACTTAGAGCAAGCAGGGCTCAATAAAAGCTAAAACGTGAATGTGTTATCAACATTGTTCTCATTCTGAACCCAAAACACGGCATTGTACCAGCTACTAAAAAGAAAATTAACTCTATTCCAACCAAAACCGGGAAACAGTCCAAACTGGCCAAAGGAATATTCTATACCATATAATGTCATTCTACAAAAAAAAAAAAAAAATAGTGGGGAAGGGTACAGAGGTAAGGTGAAAGAAGGGGGAAATGGGTCCTTCTTAAAAGTTAGTGGTTGCTCAGAGACTTGTTGGGCATCAGTCTGCTTCGAGGTGGTGAAGCAGAAGTGTTCCTTTGCACCACTTTTTTTCTCCCTGCTTTCCTCCACTTGCTACACTGTCTTTATCTCCATTCATAGGTTTTGTCACTTTTGTTCTTCTTGTTAATTCTTACCTCTTCTGCTTGTGACAAGGGAGTGAGGAGTGGGTGAGGGACTGTTCAAGAGCTTAGCTGCCAGCTAGGGTCAACCCACCACAGGTGAGAACAGAGGATGCAGATTTATTGTTAGATTTACATTAAGCTAACTAAATTGACACCCAACATCTCCATCTCTGTCAAGCCTCCTCCACTTTGTGATGCTCACTGAAACACAAGGCTAAGTAGCTGTCACAGTAATACTCACCTCTGGTAAGAGGGAAGGGTCATTTTGAAGCAGAAGCTGGCACAGTTCATCATGGTTTAAATTCTCAAGTCCATATTGCTTTAGAACATGGAGATTGTGGTCTGAGTGGAAGTTGTGAACAAACTTGCATCCCTTCCTAGAACTCAAGAAACCCAAAAGCAAAATGACTGGCATTATTTTGCTACCCCACAGGTATTACACTGAACAGCTGAAAAAGCACACCAACTAAACTAGTTTCAGAAAAATCCACACTGCTCCTCTATAAAGCCATTATGTGATTTGCAAAACAGATTACACAATTACTCTGAGGATAATTGCCACTTCTGATTCACAGTCATTATAGCCTTAGTGCGCTCTGACATTATCGGCATTTTTGACCTGCAGCTCACAACCATGAAACCACCAAAGCTTCAGAGCATCGCTCCCTCTCAGCCGATGAGCACATCGTCCAGGGTCCCGCACCACAGGGACGTGCGGGGACACTCAGCTTTAGCACATCGCCCGGGGTCCCGCAGCACAGGGACGTGCGGGGACACTCAGCTTTAGCACATCGCCCGGGGTCCCGCAGCACAGGGACGAGCGGGGACATTCAGCTTTAGCACATCCCCCAGGGTCCCGCAGCACAGGGGCGTGCGGGGACACTCAGCTTCAGCACATCGCCCGGGGTCCCGCAGCACAGGGACGTGCGGGGACGTCCACTCAGCTTTCCCCGGGCACGGCGGGAAGGGAAGAGCCAGGGTGATGAGCCGAGGAGGAAGTGCTGCGACCCAAAGCTACGAAACCACCGCCTGTGTCTGCTTCCATTGTAACAACACACACACACACAATCACGAGGAGGCGGGCAATGAGCATTTCCGACGCGGAAAGAGCTGCAAGGCCTTTGCTGAGAGCTCCTTCCCCTAACGGGGCACACCGTGCCCCAGGCCGAGCCCCGCGAGCGCCCCGGCGATGGAGGCCGTCCCCCCGCCGCCCCTCACCTGGCCAGCTGGTTGCGGCAGAAGCCCTTCAGGTGGTACTTGCAGAGGTGCAGCAGTCCGCACTGCCCCGGGCAGCCCGCGCCGTGCTCCGGGCACAGCCGCACGGGGCTGGTGG
>WEKY01024115.1:0-19018 GCA_013390045.1 Picathartes gymnocephalus
AGCTGTCTAGAGCTATTAATATTATAATATATTAATATACATAGATATTAATATCTCTGTGTAGCTATTAACACCTAGAGCTATTCTTTACCCTAAAGCATGGACGAGGAATGATGTATGAGCTATCACCTGCTAGGAACAGACACTGGAAACTCTGAAACAGTCTGTAGTTTTGTGAGATGAAATAAGCCAAATCTAAAAATTCCTTTGTGAAGAAAAAGAGGAAATCCTACTCCATCTCTTCCCTTTTCTCACTGGCTCTCTGGCATTCATTGTACAGGTTTTCAAGCTGATTCAACAGTTTTCCAAAGGAAAACTAAACCACTCCAACATGGAATAGTTGCCTGCCAGGTTACTGAGTGTAATAATTTTGGTAAAAAATATTAAAGATTCTCAAACCTCAAAAAGTCAAAAGGGATCATGTAGAAACACATTTGGGAAATGGGCTATAGGTGAAAATGAAAGAGAACAGAAATTATTTTATTTCTGGGACAGGCAAGGTGTGAAAACCCAGTCAATCATCTCATGCATTCACCCTCAGACACCAGTCCATGAGCCAAAATTCCTACCCAAGTTGATGTCTGTTTTCAAAAATAAAAGTGATAATTACCTGTGCCACTGTGTGGGATTCCTTGGGCTATTGTCCATCTCCAAATGAGTAAAACTGGTTAAATGGTCTTTTGACCTTCCATGGCTGTACTTTTTATATTCTCAGTTGGTGTATTTATGTAATCAGAGCTACATTAATTGATAATCTGGTTGGTGATATGACTTCCCTTTCTCCATTGTCTTTTAGAAAATAAAACAAACAGCTGACTCTGTTTATTATGAGTAAAACCTGGTAAATGGTGAGTGATGGTCAATAGAGTTAAATCCAATTGTTGGCCAGCTATGAGGGGTGATATGATTCTATGACTCTATTTTCTCCAACCTCTCTGCCTAACAAGTGCTTACCATGGCTTGAAGAGGAGAGACACTTTTTTACCCTGTGTGCTGTCATGAGAGATCTATGCTTGCCTCACGTTCACATGTAAAAAAGCACCAATACCCCTTAACTGCTAATGGTTCATATTTATTATTTTCCATACTCCATTAACTTTCTTTTTGTTAGAAGTAAAATGTATTCCTGCCTTGGCCATCTTCTCTTCTTCACTGAGTAAAGGGTCAATAGAGGATCAAAGTATGGTATATTACCCTTCTATTTCTTTTAGAAACCTGAGATTAATTGTGTATCTGCTAAATATCAAGAGAAGAAAAATAACCAAAAACTGTACAGAAGTGTGGCCTTTTGGTTGCTCTTCTTAAGCACAGATTAGTCAGATTAAAACTGAAGAAGGAAGACAAAAGTCTTTTCTTATAAATGTGACAGTACAAAAGCATTTCTGTGGTATATTTTTATAATAATAGTAATAGTAAGAATAATGATAATAATGAAACTATTTTATTAAAATAATTTTATAATATCTGCCATATCCAGAGTGTAGAAAGAGTCAGATAAGAATAGAAACCATTATTAAAATATTTTTGTCTTTTCTGCACAAAACAGTCTATTTTTTTTTTTTCATACCAGCTTTGTACAGGGCAGAATACCTCCAATTCAGCAATGGGTGGTTTTGGTTTAACTCCATTGAAAAATCTTTGCTTCACCCTGTTTTGATCTGATTGATCCACTTGAATTAGTTCTTCTGCTGACAGAGGAGGTTATTCTCAGAGCTGAGCTTTCAGTCCTCCTTTCAGGCTTACAATGATACCCTAATATTAACCTAAAAAACAAAATTAGGGCAATATCTCCTTCTTAGGTTCTTCTCTTCTTTCTTGTAGTAGAGTTTCATTGGACCACTTTCTTTGGGTTGAGTCTCTCATATGATCTGGAGAAATCAGCTCCTCTCCTGTAGATCCTGACTGCTTTTGGCTGCAAGAAAGGTCGGCATCTGGATGATGATATCAAAGCAGGAGAGTTTATATGTTTCTTCAGAACAGTTATCCACAGTGAAGTCACACACATATTGTAGTTCCTAGTTAGTAATATAAGTATACAAAGTGATGGAACGTGATTATCTCACCCTAACATCTGCATCTCATGTTACTTAGATGAATAATGCTCCCAAATATGAAATACACTAAAGAAAGCCTAGGTTCTTGGGGCTAAAGTGGGGTGGAGTGTCATGTTATGTGGCAGCTTAGGATGTTTGAATGTCCTGGGAGTTATTTGGCTGAAGCTGGATTGAACACCAAAGTCACTCTTTGGCCTTAGTCTGGTGGTTCTGCTGTGGGTGTCACAACCCTCATACAGTGATTATAATTATCATTAAGGTAATGAGCTTAGAAGGACCTCAAGTAAGACTTGCAGCCCATGAAGAGGGAAAACTTGCTTACCTATATCCTGTGTACTGTTATGTTGCGGCACTTTTCTAATGTTTGCAGTCAAGTTTGGTTTGCTCTTGTTGCTCCTCCATATACTTGGAACCTCCCAGTGGTCAGTTACCTAAATCCCACCCGTTACTTGCTGTATCCCTCTCTCTCCCAGTTGTCAGTCCTCCCTAAGATACTCCTGTTCTTCTGGAATGTTCCCTACAACTTAGATACTGATTTGTTAGTTTAAATGTATCCCCTCCGCCTTGTTCTCCTATCGGTTACTTTGTATGCCCATCCTACCTGAACTCCACCCCTGAGACTCCCTGATTGCTTCTGTACCAGACTCCACCCCCGAGATCCTCTGTGTATAAAATCCCTTGTCACCATTGTTCTGTATGCCACTTTGGTCCAGATCTCTTAGGAGTCTGAGCCTTGGTGGTTAGGCCCTTTAGTTCAGCCCCATCAGGCAATAAACTCTTGTCTGGTATAACTGAACTAGAGGGAGGGTCCTCCTTGTTTCTTTTACCTTCCCCACGCAGCTGGCATCGCCTGCACTGCCGTCACTGGCCAGCTGGCTGTGGACTCCTAGATGCAAATGGCCGTGGAAAGCACACTGTGGCACTCCTTCTTGGCCCAGCCTCTGCATACCGGGCGAGCGAGGCTCACGCCATTGTTACAGACAAAATTATTCCCTAAGGGATTTTTGAAATTGAAAGGGACACCCATGCCATGGTTTCCTAGAGGCGGATGATTTATCATGCTCAATTCAAAATTCTTCATCGCAGGACAAATGTTTCCGTTAACCTTTCTTTCATGGAAGCCAGCAGCCAGCTACACCTTACTAAATCCAAGGCACCATCCATGCTAAGAACCAGGCAGATGTAGCCAACTCGCTAATTACTTCCTCTGGAATGACAAGAAGTGAATTGGTAGCTGTCAGATCCTTCCACTCCATAGCACAAGCATGAACTTGAAAGAGGAGTGAAATTGCTACCTGCTATTCTTGTTCCCCAAGATAAGGGTACTTGGACTCCTGTTAATTATCATGTTTTGATTAAACAGGAGTACTTTGTTCATTTTGTTCATGTACACCTTTGAATGAAATGAAATTTTTCTGGAAGCAGAGAAAGTAATGATATGCTTTTATAAAATATTAGTAGCATTATCTACATTGCAAGCAGTCATTAACAGCAAGTGCAAAGGTTTGCCTGAGTTATCTTTAACCTAAACTTGCAAAATTACTAACTTTTGCAGAGAAATTGTAATTTCTCTGTGAGAGCTTGTTCTGAAAAAGTAGCTTTACTCACTTCAGTGGGGGACTCTTAACAAGTAAAATTTAGCCTCTTTGGAGGACTACACTGCAAGTTCTGATGAAGAGCTGAGTGACTTTTCTGGGCAACAAACTCTGTCCTATACAATAATTAATACAAATTTAGTCACATATGTGCATATTTGCGGTATAAAATAATGAATGGTGGCTTTTTTTCATTACGGCATTTGAATTGCAACTGAAAGCAGCTTCACTGGACCAAGTTATTCAGATAGACTCTGTCAGTCTTTCATTTAAATCCCTGCTGTATCCCAGCAGAAAGTTATTATTTAAAGAGGTGACTCAACCCAGAAGAATTCTATGTTTCACAATATGTTGCTATGTAAGAATGGAATGAGCTTCTCCATCCATGTGTTAGGAGATATGAAGAAAGTGGGGTGCATTTTTTTCTAGACTTCATATAAAATGTAATTTGATCTTGATCAGAACTAGTTACTACTCTGTGGCCTTGTGAACTAGCATTTTGCTTTACTTAATAATAACTTTATTTCTGATGGGGGAAATGCTTATCTGCAACTAGAAAGTAAAATGTTGCAAACATAAAAAAAAAATATACATATAATAGTATTATAAAAATACCCAATATTTCTGTAGGAGATATTTGCATTGGTGTTTTTTGTGTTTAATTTTCAATCTACTCACTGTCCTAATATTTTTTTCAGGAGTGGTTAAACTCACAGTTACTATTATGCTCACATATCCAGCTGCAATTTGTAAACTTTGAGCCCTGATGACAGGGATGGGACTGGGTGTAAGGTTCTGCATGACCAGACAAGGTAGCAATGAGTTTGCATTTCTGGCTGCCAAGGTTTTATACTTTTTGCCTCCTTTGTCTGAAAATAGGTGTCTTATCTTGAATTTTCTATTGTACATTGTGCTTGGTATCCTTGTTGATTATGCCATACAGAAGGAAACCTCTCCCTTGCAAAACTGTTCTACACAATCATTCTTAATTTTATTTTTTCTTGAAAGCTGAGCAGGCCATGGCCTCCTTTTCCAACTGCTTCTTTAATAAACTTCATGGTCATGACAACCCAAAGGGAAAATAGAAACTAAATTTAACTGACTCAAAGTTCAATTCCCTCAGATTTCTGATCACACAAAACATTTTAGAGCACAGATAATGCTGGGGTTTTTTTCCCCCTTCTTTTATTTTTTTGTACTTACCATAGAAACTAAGTGAGATTAAGCTGCTTTTTCTTCCAATGCTTTTCAGCAAAGGCATGGCATGAAAGGCCACCACAGTAATGAAACAGCAAGCTGACATTCAAGGAGTTCTTGTACACATCTATAAGTAAAACTGAAAAAAAAAAAAATTAAAAATAGAAGATGGAATGTGCAAAGGATAAACAATTTCCCAATTTTAAAGGCACTGGGTGCATTTCAGGTCTCCAAGAAAGCTGGCATGTACTTACCCAAAGCTGAAAATCAATCAGGCTGCTTCAGCAGCTCAGTGTTATCAGTCCTGCCCTGCAGAGCACAGATCTGAAACATTAGGCAGCCCAACAAGAGGGAGAAAGTTAATTTGAGAGCAGCTGTTTTAAGACAGATACATAATGGCATTAGGAGAGGAGCACTGTGGTGAGGTGAGAGCTGAACAGAAATGCCCATTAGGCTGAGGAAGCTTTTAGGTGAGTTATTGGAAACAGATGCAGCCAAAGCCTAAGGTAAAGGAGTCAGACAAGAGTATGATGAAGATGGCTGTTAAAAACTACTAATAATGAATAGTCAGGCTGCATGGGACTTACTGGACCTAAATTGGAGTTTTTATTCTGCTACAATGCCTCTGGATGCTCAGTTGAGCAGAGAGGTTTTGTACTCCCCATCCCTGGAAGTGTTCAAGGGCAGGTTGGGCAGGTCTTTGGCCTGCTTAGTCTAGTGGAAGATGTCCTTTCTGATGTCAAAAGAGTTAGAATGAGATTCTTTTAGGTACTTTCCAATCCAAACAGTTCTGTGATTCTGCAACTTTAGCCCTGTGCCCCTCTAAGCATTTGTACACAAGTTTTCATTGATTAGGATTAAATGCAGAGATTTGTTTGAGGTTCTGGATGTAATCCAGTTGTGCTTCTACTTTCCATTAAAGATATTAGCAGTTCTTCTATTAGGAGGACAAAATCAACTACAAGTTGTTCTGCTCTTTTTTTTACTAACATATATAATAAAAGCATTTTTAAAAATTGTTTTTATTTGCTTCTTTACTCATTGAAATTATGAATTATCTTATGAACTGCAGAATCACAGAATAGTTTTCGTTGGAAGGGACCTCAAATATAATTCATTCCATCTCCCCTGCCGTGGGCAGGGACACCTTCCACTGGACCAGGTTTCTCCAAGTCCCATCCAGCCTGGCCTTGACCACTTCCAGGGATGGGGCAGCCACAGCTTCTCTGAGGAACTTGTGCCATTGAGCACTCAGGGATAATTTTTTATGTGCCATTGAATATACAGAAAGCTCTTAAACAGAACACAGCAGTTAGTTAAAAGCATGTCATGACACTGAACAAAGGCTAAGTGAAGGAAACGAAGCATTGTGTTTTCAATTGAAATTAAGGAGAGATGGAATCTACAGCTGTGATACGCATTTGAATTTAGCAAGGCCATTTGAAAACATTACAGAATATTCTCTGAAGACATATGTGTCCAAAGCCTTGGTTCAGTATCTTATCTGCAAATGTGTTTATGGCAATTTGAATGTTAAAATGAAAACTGAGAGATAGAGATTTCTGTATTTATTATCATGCAACTCAAGGCTTAATGAATAAATGTATGAATTCCTTTTATGGTAAGCACTTAACATGAATAATGCTTTATTTTTTCTCAGATTATTTTAATTTTCTCAAGGCCTGCACTGTGGGTTTTTTTATAGGCTAGCGGAGAAGTAATATCTGCATTAAATGCTGCATTACTTAACTGCATTTCTTTCGTAGAAACAGCTGAGGTGTTCACAGCAAGTGGTTACTGAAGGAAGTGTTTCTAGCTGTGGATTTAGAAAGGCAGATGTAATTCTTTCTCTCTTCTGCAAACCATCATCAAGATTCTTCTGCCTGGAACAATATTGTCTGTTACCATCACTTTTGTAGGCTGGTAACAGGCAACTTGTGCTGTTAACATGAAACTGAGTGAAACCTGAAGGATCTGACAAAGAAATGACAAAGCTAAACAAATGACGAATGGCAAATACAGCTCTATGCTGAGAAATAAAAAAACAACATCCCTGGGAAGAACAAGATGGAGTATTCCTAATTGCAGATACAATCACAGAATCACTGAATAAACTGAGTTGGAAGGGAACCACAAGGATCAAGTTGGCTCAAGTCCCACTCCTGGCCCTGCACAGGACCATCCCCAAGAATCACACCATGTGTAATGATGTAACAGAGCTGGAACTGGAATATTTACATATCCTAGCTAATAGCCTAGTACTAATATCCCTACTTGCATTATTTTAAAGGATGCTGCTATCTGTGTGAGCATTTACAAAATACAAGGCAATCAAATCTGTCAGTCCTGCTCCTCTAAACCACCCATTGCTTCTCATGTGAGCAGAGCTTATAGGAAGGCAACCTCTGTGACTTGGTGTCCTTGTCTGCAAAATGCTGATAGCAATGCTCATCTAAATTATGAAACACTTATACTCCAGGAAAATAATTATATGCCAAGGGAGGTTTTATTACCAATGTATTTTGATGGGTAATTCCTATGGCATGTATTCTTATCTCAAAGAGGAGGAGTTTATGTGTAGTGTTTGGTACAGTGGTTTATGTCTCTGTTCATCCAGTCTTTTTATTTAAAAATTCCTTGCTGTAAATAGAAACAGCACCCATACAGCCAAAGACTCATGACCATCCTACATTCAGGAGCATTAGCATATAATCTAAGCACACCAAGAGCTGTGTCTCCTGCTGTTGCTTTGGCAGTCAAAGAGAACAACAAGAGGCAGAATTCCAGGTGTGGCTGACTGAGTTTGGATTCCTTCTGCTGGCTTGACACCTCTTCAGTCAAATAAAATATCTTTTGGCTCACCTATGTATGTGAATCTGATAAGTTTTAACTGCAATGGGTATGGTATAAGACAGAGAAGGAAACTTTATTTAGAGGGCTTAGAAGCAGAATTAACAAATGGAAGAAAGAAGTATCTGATCTATATTTCAGGGACTGGAACATGTCTGTAAAACTGATGAAAAGCCCATTACAACTCCCCTTTAAATTGTACACCATTCAAATCTATTTGTCATGAAGCAGTTACCTGCTCATAACTGAAAAAGTACTTTGATATATTTTTTATTAATTCAGCTTCTCTAAGATAACTGATCTTAACACAACCTTGCATTAATTACTGTATTTTTTTTCTCCAGTATTATGTCCTATAAAAAAAGAAATCTGAAAAAAAGATCATGCATTAATTTTACACACATACACCAAAAAAAAAAACCCAAAAAAACCCAGATAATATTAACCTTGAAGATTTTTTTTTCTTTGATTTTTTAACACTGCAAAGGGCAATTAAAAATGAAAAAAATAGAAGAAAATAAACAACCAAACAAAAAAAACCCTTCCAAGAAATCTTTTTTCTTGGTTTAATTTAGATATTCAGTAAAGGAGGAAAGAATTTAAAATTAAAAAGAGAAAGGTACCATTCAGAAAACTGTTGGATCTCTATTTGTTTTTTCCCACCCTGCAATACATTAAGCAGTCAGTATTTATTGAAACCATATTATATCATCCTCTGAAGAATGTTGTATCTATTTTCATTTTTATTTTTAATCTTTATAGGAAATAAGTTTCTAAAAAACCAACATTATATGCAGAAAAAAGAAAAAAAAACTAACTGTACTGTTCAGATATCCTTGTATTGTTTAGATTGCAAGGATGCACAGTTTTATTTTGTTTTCTTCTCTTTTTGGTACTCTAAAAATGTTCATTCTTGCAGTCAGTGTTTGAAACACAATTAGCAATATCAGTAAACTCCATCCACAAGTTTTTTCATGTAATAACCTACACTTCTGCTAAATTTTGCCCAAAACAAAAGCTGATATTTTACAATTAACCTCAGAGAAAAAGACTAATCCTGGGCTTAATATAAACACTATAGTTACAGTCTGATTTATTGCCTGATGTCTGATTAGCATTCATGTCTCTATTTTGTATGTTCCCTTAATGCTTTACAGAAACAGCAGCTGGATTTTGGCCTTTTATTAAATACCACTCCTTAGAGCTGTAGGATGTATAGATACAAGTGGTTTAGCAGCACACAAACGAATTTTAAAGGGAGCATTATATTCATGTTATGAATTAATTAGGTGAAAGAAAGTGTAACGTACCCGAATACTCTGAGTAGTGTAAATATACCAGACACCATTTGTAAAAGTGTGGATAATTTTTAAAGGGAGGATATTGGAATGTGAGTTTAATAGTGTTCCTGATGCAGATTTTCCTGCTTTGTTTCATATACATTTAGATGCAGTTTCAGTGGAACCTCTTCATTTCTGTTCTTCTCTGTCCACTTCTGAGCAGTGTGTTTCTGGTGTTTACAGCAAGATCTCAGAACTTCTCTTTGCTTGTCATAACCATAAAGTATACAATGCTGTCTGGACTAAAAAAAATGGGCACAGAGTAGTCCCTTCTGAAATCCTCTGGGAAACATGTGAAAATACCAGTATTTCTGCCTAACATCATTGCTACTGGTGAACGAAAAAATATGGGTCCAATATACAGATATATTCAATTCTGGACCTTTAGGAAGGGGTTTCTTTCCAGGTTAATTCCTCTGCCTCATAATTTGAGTAAAATAAAGATATTTGCCCATGTAATAGACAGAAAAGAGAACTCAACCTCTATTTACCTTACCTTCTGAGATGAAATCCCGGTTTAAAAGTATTAATTGTAGAGCAGAACTAAGTGGCACAGCTCTTCCACTTGGTCCTTCCTTGGACCTGATATGGGAAACATGGGTTTCAATTTACGCATCTTGCTTCTGCCTGCTGCCCTGGAAGGAACGAAAGGCCCAGGAGATCAGTGAATCCATATGTAAAAGGAAAGGCAGTGCCTCTCAAAGCAGGGGCTGTGTTTGAGCATTAAGAAGGTGATAGCTCATGAGTGGGTGCTGTGACTTTTTCTCTGGTATGAGGCTGTGTTGGCCCATGAGAGTGATTTTCTTGGCAAGTGTGGGCTTCAGGACTTCCTCTTAATTGTGTGCCTGAAGAAAAGTAGGGGTTAAAACTCCCTCCAATTTTCCATCCAGATGCAGGTTGAAAACACCCCAACTGAGGACATTTTTAGGCTTCTCTTTGTTATCTCTACTATCCTGCTTTTGCACATGGGCAAGGAGAATGTTACAAAGAAAACTCCTATCTCCTTCCTGTTTTGTCTCTACATTTCTTGGGGCAAAAGCAAACCTTACATGTGAAAACTATTTGCCTAGAAAACCATTTAGATTCATGCACTTGATCAAAGCACAACAAAACACGTTTCTCTACCACCAGCAGAAGACAGCATACATCAACAATGAAAATGGGACAGTGATTCTGACACTTTTTTGTGAAATGTTTCAAGGTCAGTAGCTAGGGAAAGTAAAATAAATGAAAATGACAAAATGTCTTTATGCATTCAGTGTTATGTCTGCAAAACAAAAACATTGTAAAGATAGTCTGGCTCCAGATTTTAACAGCTGAAACTTTACTGATGACAGTGAAATTGTATCAGGGTACACCTGGAGTAGCTCAGCAGGGTGGATATCTTACATTTACTTACTGAAAGCTGTAGCTGATATTCAGAGGCCAGTGGGTCTTTTAGTTATAACTAACTCTGAACTTGTAAATCATTTCCTTGAGGGAAAACAAACAAACAAACAAACAAACCAACCAACCAACCAACCAATCAACCAACCAAACAAACAAACAAACCAAACAACAAAAAACCAACAAAACAAAACAAAACAACCCCCCCAAAATTATCTAGCTTTATTTTTATCCAAGTATAATTGAAGTAAGATACATTTTCTTCACATTAACTGTTCTAAAGTTTTGCACAAAAATTTATTAGTCTAAGTGAAAAGGGAAGTAGGACCACTGGCTTTATGGAATCCAGCTTCAGAGCCAAGAATGCAAGCTAAATTTATGGTAGTCATATGTTAATTATGAATGTAGTAATGTAGTGCAAATGGACACCCATCTGCATGGAAGTACATTAATAATACTTGATAACATCAATAGAATTCATATGAAGGAAACACCATGTTTGATTTCACATGTTTTCCTATTTTGCTTTTAATTTTTGTTAACAAAAATAGAAAAAAAAAAAAAGAAAGAAAAGCAAAAAACTACTGCAGGTAGATTGCATTGTAATGCAATAATAAATTACTTAAACTGCAAGTAGCCCAATTCCTTTTAATGGTCCCTCTTTGCCACAGAGTTTCTTATTCAGCAATCCCTATGAAGAGATCTATTAACCAAAACATATGGTGGTTGGAGTGCTCTGGCTCTGTCAGCAAACTAATATATAAAACAATTAATTAAGCCTCTGGGTCATCTTAATATCAATTGGATTAGGTATTTGTTTAAAGAAAGTCATGCGCCTATGAATTTGCTGAATTGAAGCCTAAACCAAAGAGGAGAACACTGTATGTGATTGTGCCATAAAAGACAGCAAACCTCTGGCTGGACAGGAGGAGTCTGAGTTAAGGCTATGCAGAATCTTGCATCCAAAGCCTTTAGTTTTGGGTTTTTTTTTTCCTTCTGCTGGTAGAAAACAGATTCTTATGTGCCTTTATATAGTGTCGTATGATGCAACATATATATTATGGCACAAACTGGAACCTCCCAAGAATTCCAACTACCTTCCATATAATCCCATATTATAATCTCAATATTATTTCAACAGTGATGGAGAGCCTGTTGTGAGGGTCTCTGCTAGGAGTGACTCAGGACAGGCCCAGCCACAACTCACAATGCTTAGAGACACTTCTTGGATACAACAAATGCACTTTTCTTGTCTCAGCACCTCAGTGCTCTTCCAGAGCACATTGTCAGTCACAAATACCACTTAGGCATGACTGCATGACTGTTCAATTAAAGAGAGCAGATAATTTCCAAGACTATTTCAAGTACAAACACGGGCCAGTATCTGTGTGCCTTTTAATCTTACAAAGAAAATACAAATGTTGAGAGGGGAATGAAATTGAAATGTGAGAAAAACAGCTTATGCAAACAGTAGTGCACCTTTTCTTTGTTTTTCTTCTTCTAAACTTAGTTGACAAAGTCATGAGCTAAGGGAAGAGTCCACAAAGAAGGGTTTTTCCTCCTCTGCCTGCATCTATGATGAGTGTGAGGACACAGATTACAAAGTTTATTTTTAAAAAGTCTATTCTCAGGCTTCCTGGAGATATATAGAAGTTAAAATAAGTGCTCTGACATACCTGAGCCAGCACCCTTTTCAGACAAAGGGAGACTATCCCAATAATTTAGACTATCTTTAAGTTGAAACTATTTGCTAGAAAATCTCTTTGAATTTGTCATTGTGGTAAGTAAAAAAACCCACTCTGTTGCACAGCACCAGCACAACACCTCTGAACCTTTCTGACCTAAGTAACACCTGGGGTATGTGTTTGAAGAAAGGGAAGTATTTTCCTTTTAAAGAAAGGGAAATTTAATTTTTGTATTTTGACTTAGTGTAATAGAAGTGCAACTCTCTTTGGCTAGCACTTTGTAGTGACGATAGGATTTCAAAAAGGGACTTGTGAAATAAGGCAAGGTTAAGTCAGACTGGAGAGCTTTTGAAAACCCTACTCCAAACTAGCAAAGCTGTTTCATTTTCCATTCTCTGAGCTATTTATATGCTTAAGCAAACTGCACTGTGTTTTTCAGAGGATGCCTATAAAACTCAAGTTCGAATTGATGATGAACCTGCCTATTTGGACATTCTAGACACTGCTGGACAGGTGAGTAATTTTCCAGTGTGAGTCTTTCAATCAGAGATAAACTCAAAGATTTTAACCTCAGAGATATAGGTCACAGTGCTAGAAACAAGGTTTCCTATTGAAGCATAAAGGAAGCAGTTACAGAATAAAATAGAGGAATTAACAAAGGAGAAGATTAAAGGAGTTCTGCAGTGTAGCATGGTATAACTTCCAAATCTCATCAGAGGAGACAGACAGGCTGAAATGAACAATAGACAAAAAGATGTTTGTTTCTTTTTCTCTTGTATGCAGGAACATCTATCACAATAATGAAATGAATAAATACTCTGTTGAATGTCTTAGGTCTTTCTCATTCCTACTTTTCTATATGTATTTCAGGAATTTTCTGGTCTACTTGTAGAGAATACAAATGCATTTTGTTACATTTCTCTTCCCCACATTATATCTAAATATCAAATGCTCACCCATAAGGAAAAGACCTTTATGCCAAAAAGAACATACAGTGAACATATACAGGTTTTCCAGAGAAGCTGTGGCTGTCCATTCCCTGCCAGTGTCCAAGGCCAGGTTGGACAGGGCTTGGAGCAACTTCGGACAGTGGAAGGTGTTCCTGCCAATGGCAAGGGGCTTGGAATGAGGTGAAATTTAAATTTCCTTCCAACCCAAATCATCCCCTGATTCTGCCCTTTCTATGACACAGTGTCTGCTGTGTGAACATCAGTCAGAGAATTAAATTTCATATACAGTAATGAAGAAGAAGGCGTAAAATATAATAATTTCTTCTACCTGACTGTTCATTCCCTTTCCATCTCAAGATAATTTTACTTTTTAATCAAAGTGCTGCCATTTGCTGATCTATTCCTCAGCTGTGCCTCAGGTGTGTCTGTTTGAAGGTTTTTGTGGTTTCTCAGGTTTCCATAGTGCGTGTGCACCTTGAGCAGGAACAAGACAGCCAACAAGGAACTTAAATGTACTTAAATAAACAAAAAGTGTTTGGGAAGTAAAAGCCTGGTAACCTTGTTCTCAGCTTCCCAGAAGTCTGAATGCACCTAGGCTGGGCTGTGCAAATGGTGGGGAGTACAGTCTGCTGCCAGAAATTTAAAGAAAGTTCAGCTATTGTCAGTCATTTTCAAGTATACAATTTTTGCATGATTTTTTTTAGTTTTTGATCGTATGAAAAGGCTAGAACTAAACCTCATTCTTAACTTATGGCAGGAGGATACAATTGCCAAGGTTATGAATTTTGTCAGAACAAACCATTGCAAGGTAAGAAAAGAAATCAGAATAATTAACTCAGTGAAAGGTGGTAAGAACAGTAGTAGAAAAGTGCTGGAGTTTTCTCTCTAAGTTTTAATTTTACGAGAAGCAAAACATCTACAATATTCGATGTCCATGGGATATGGTGACCAAGTAATGAAATGTGGTGCAGATACTTGATAGAATCATAGAATAATAAAGGTAGGAAAATATCTTTAAGGTCATTGAGTCCAACCATTAACCCAGCACTTCTAAGCCCACCACTAAACCACATCTCCAAGTGCCACAGCTACACATTTTCTAATCCCTCAGGGGATGGTGACTCCACCACTTCCAAGACAGCCTAGGCCAGGACTTGATGATCCTTTCAGAAAAGAACATTTTCCTAATGCCCAATCTAAACCTCCCCTGTTTTCTCAGCCGTTCCTCTTTGTAGCAAGCAGAGGCCTATGGCAGGAGCACCACACTCAGCAGATTAATCATCCCAGGCCATTGTACAGCCTGGGTGTAGCCATTCTACTTCTGTTAAAATGTTGAAATGAATCAACCAAGTTGATTTGATATGAGAAAATCTCTGTTTTAAATGCCCCTGTTGTTCCAATGCAGATTGTCATCACTGAAACACATGCCCAGTGTAACCAGGAAGCTCCTCCCACTTTCCCTCCCCACAGTTTTTCAGGAGCTGACCATTCTAAATGTCCTGGATTTAGCTGCTTGTCTTTGCAGATGTCTTTGGATTTGTTGCCTCTCTATCTGCACTACACAACTCCAGAGTAAATCAAGACCTAATCCAACTCCCACTGGAGTCAGCAGCTGAAATAGGCTCTTTCTTCACAGAGCACTTAATGGTGCTCTCACAAAAGCTCACACAAATTGTGCTCTGACTTTGGTGACTCAGGGTAAAAATCCAAAGCACCCAGTTGTGCTGCTGCTGATGTGTGCCTTGATGGTACCTGGCTGGTTTTAGTCCCCTGGGTTTTTTGTCACATTGGAGACGGTGCTACAGCTTCTAAATCAGGCAGTGGAAATTTCATTTATCTGGGTGTCCGCACAGTCATAAACACTTCATCATGAACCTTGAGTAATGACTTTAATCACTTCAGGAGATCAAGGAGCTAAAATTGTCATTCATCCCTATTTGGGAAACACAAGAAGTCAGTAGAGAAACTGACTAAATGTAGTGTGTTTTATTGTTCTCAAGGATATGTTTCAACAAATATGTTTCTCCTTTCCCTCCTGTACCTATGGACTTATTGAGAATTTCAACACTGACCAAATTAACTACTAATAATTAATACAGTTTTAATTGTCAAATCTAGATTTAAAAATCCACATGTGATTTCTTACTGGACACTGCATTAAAATCTTCAGTATTTTAACTGGCAGATCCAGTTTGAAGCACTTAAAACATAAATGGTGCTTCAAAAACACATTTATGTTCTCAACTTTCTGAAGTTAAAAAACCCCAAACCAACATTCAAACAATGTGCAAATCAGAAACATTGCTCACCTAGTTACTGATTTTCCTCTTATGTATATACATAGACACTCTGACACAGACCAATTGCTTGTCTCGGGAAGCAAACTGATGTTCCAGGGACTCTGGATACGTATTTTATACACCATCATTTGTCCTTTTGTGCTCTTCCAATACTGTTTTTCCACTGACGACACAACAAGAGGCATTTTCTTAAGGAATGTAAGGTCTGGTGCAAGCAGTTATGCTTCACTGAACTCACTACACCTTCTTTTCACCACCCTCTACACCTGCCAGCTAAGGCAGCCTGTGTTTGCTTACAACAATCAACTTCAGACAGAATATATTTACCTCAGAGGGTTTCAGGAGCAGGTATTCATGTAGCTCCTGGTAGCTGGATTGTCATAAACAGACCTAACTTCAGCTGTTCCTACCAAAAGAAGGCTTGTAAATGCAGTGTGCATGAAGAAAATGAACAAAAAATTGATGCTCGTATTCTTTTTCAGTGGCACAACTGACTCCAGAAGAAGCTGTCAGGAATTTCTTTAGTTAGCTGTCAATGTTGCCTTTGTCTGTTTAACTAGAAATATTATTCTTAACCCTAAACTTTTCTTCTTTATCTGCATTTCAATTAAAACAAAAAAACCAAAAAACCCAAAAAAACCACAAGACAAAAAAACCAAAAAAACAAAAAACCAAAAAAACCGCAAAAACAAAACAAACAAAAAAAGAGAAGCAAATAAAGCCAAATGAGAAAGTGTGAGATTGAGGTGATATTTATAAAATTGAGGAAGTTTATTTTTTTAGCTTTTAACTCCCAATGCTAGCTACAATATGGCATGTTGACTATATAGGACAAACTACATGGAAATCTGTAAATGCATCCATATCTTTATGTATCCATAAAGATACCTCAAACTTCCTTGTTCACCCACATGGGACATTTTTACAGTAACTTTCCTTTTAAATTCGCTCATGTCCATGTAGTTTGGAAGTGGTTTTGGTAGAGTTAATTCTGGGATTTCCCTTTTCTTAACCCACGTGCCATAAAAATAATCTGCTTTTACCTACATTTAATCCAAAGTGACGTAAACTCTCTGATTTCCAGGAAACTTGCAGGTGCAAACTAAAGGACATTCGACCTTCTCAAGCACTTTATTGAGCATTCAGTTCCCTTCACAATTACTCTCAGAGACTGACAACCCCCAACTGCTCCAACTGCGCACAAAAAGCCTCCACACAGAGATATAGAAACCTTCTGTTCGCTCATCTACGCTTTCTCACCCTCTCTCATAGCTTAAAAATATGTTGCTACTTCTGGAGCCCAGAAGTATGCTCCTCATGGAGCACGCACAGCAGTTATCTCTCCCGCTGTATTTATAAACTGTTGACTGACACAGGAGCTTTTATTCTTGCCACAGCTTTCCCCTGCATGACACATTACCCAATCTCTCCGTGTAGACCTCACGCCGAACAGCAGAGTTCCCTTCACTGAGAAACAATCTGATCTGATATGTAAAAGAGGCAAAAATTGTTTTCAGATACAAAGCAGGCGAGGATGTGGAAAAATGGGTTTCTGTACCTGTCAGCGAGACAGTACATTCCGAGATTATTGCACCAATTTCTGCTTGCTAAAACGTGAGCTTTTCATGATAAACTTAGTGCACCACTATATTTCCCAGGTGTGAGTCAGAGACTTGAAAAATTGGCCCTAAAATGTGATGGCATGCCATTTCAGGGAGATTTTCCTTTGTCTGGAGCAGTGTGTGCATGAATTCATTTCCAGGCAGACACTTTTCAACCTGACAACAACAGTGCGCTCTGTACTGAAATCCATCTCTCAAATTGCTAGCAAATCACAGGACATGTTTATCCTGCCAACCTGCAGGACTATGATTCTTACCCCCTGCTTCAAGCTTTGAAGAGGAACCATATTAGTCCCAAGAGCCCTCCAGATAAACACACTTTCTCACACTAAACACTATAGTCCGATGATTCACTCAGGCTGTTATCTGAGACCCTTCTGCTTATTATCTAAATATGCTGCTCTAATCCGGAATCAATGGAAGTGAAATCTCAAAGTACACTAGTGCAGCTTATCTCAAGGAAATGTAAAATACCTTTTTGGTGGTAATTATATCTTAATGGGCCTTTACAGTGTGTTCTTATAAGGGGAAAATAATTTTATTGCAATTTCTGCTAGGTACTGTAGTGTATGAGTGAAATCCATTTGATTTTTAAAGCACAGGGATATTGAAGTAAATAGCAATTATTAACACAGTATATTAGGTGAGAAGAACATTAATTTTATTTCCTTGTATGTTGTTCCAGAGGCTGTTGAAAACATACTTAGAAAGTCAAATCATAGCACTGGAAATTTCCTGGGTTCTCAAGACAAGTTGTTCCATGCTTTCTGGGAAGAGCTAAAATCTCTCCCCTGACCTAGTCATTTTATTTGCCAATGGACAGATTGTGAAGAAACACTTATTTGGCACAGATACAGAGCGGAAAAAACAGTTGCAGTAAATCACAGAAGAAATTGCAGACCTGACACCAATTTCCTTCAAATCACGGGCAAAATATTCCTTGACTTCAGTAGGAAAAGATCTAGGCATATGCTGATAAAAAGGAGTATATTATCAAAAGAAGAACAGGCAACTAGGAGCCAAGATTTCCGACTTCCTTTCTCATCCCTGTCCATGACTGAATCATGATGCAATAAAGGGTGGATCAGTTTGTATTTCTAGACCTGCATTTATCTTCCTGTCAAACAGGTGCAATAAAACTTTGCAGGGAACAAGCGTTTAGGGTGAACATTAGAATTTATTGAGTCTGACAATACTGATTTCCTGCCCACTGCTACCATTCCACTTCAGCAAAGTCAGTGGTAGTGGTTCCATATTGCAGGTGGTGGAAAACTCTCTAGTGTTTTCTGTTCTCTTTCAACAAAATCTTCTTTTTCTTTTCTTAAAATGCTTTCCCTTTCACTGTTCTTTGTCTTTCTCTAACCGGCAGCTTTCAAAACCAGATAAATACACAGTGATGCTGCTGAAGGATTGATGTTTTTTCTCTTTTTAATAAAATGAGAATATATAAGAGGAGAAAATATATTATTACAAATTTTGATAAAAGTAGCAAAATCTTTTATTCTTTTTTCTAAGATTTTTTTGTAGTATTTCCTTGTGGGTTTTTTATTCTGTTGTTTTTGTTGGTGTGGGGTTTTTTTATAATTTTATTTAATTTGGTTTTGATGCGGTTTTGTTTGTTTGGCTGGTTTTGTTCTGGTGTATATTGTATGGAAAACATCTATATAAATGCATCCTATATGACTAAACTTCATCCAGGTCCCCTAAAACATTGTGATAATGTAGATTTACCTTTTTCACCATCAGTAGAAAATATTCTGCACTTTTTCTTTACACCAGTGAATGGTACTGAAGTACTTTGAAGTTCCAGCAGACACTGCACATACTCTGAGTGTGTCCTGATTTCTTTATATATATGTGACTGTCCTAGATAATCTCACTAAGAATTCCATTTTACAGTGGTTTGCTATCAAAAGCTTGTTATCAAGCAGCTGTACACAAACCAGGGATGCTAGCGGACAGAAAACTGTATTCTACATCTATCAGTTTTCACAAAGCTCATACCATAATGATATTTTCAGGACAAAAAAAAAAAAAAA
>WEKY01024115.1:25596-41442 GCA_013390045.1 Picathartes gymnocephalus
AAAAGAGAACAGACATCAATATGTGTGGAGAGTGTGTGTAGTTTGAAAAACATGACACCTTTGTTACGGAGATGCTGCTACTTTAAATTTCTGAGCATTACACTTATGAGCAGCATAGGGAAGGACTGCACTTCCAAGCTGTGTTTACTCCTCAAACACGTCACCACACAAAGAAAAAGAGGCGACAGGGATGGTGACCGCCTGCTCATTGCCTTGTCCATATTTTTTTTCTGTTCTTCTCTCCCTTTTATCCATTTTGGGGCTGACAAGGCCATCTCTTAGCTATGCACAACATGGGGATCTGGGAGAAACAGCTTCACCTGAGAGCTCTGCTGGTGTAAAATGGAGATGTGGGGGATGCTGCTCTTAAAGAACTTCTATTCTAAGTTGCATGAAAGCTTTTCTAGCCCAGCATTCCTTCTCCAGCTTTGTTCAGGAGAAAATAATCAGGAAACAGTAAAGAAACAAATCTGGCTTGGCAGAGCTAGAATCATCCTAGACTCTTTCAGTCAGCAAGGCAGGGCTGTCCTGAGCTGAACATGGGACCCAGACTTATGTTTGATAACAACACATAGACCAATCCTTCATAAAGATCTAGGTATCTTAGTGTGACTTTACTGCTCAAAGACTTTGTTTCCTCTTCTGGACACATTAAGATACTGATCTTATTTGGAAAATATTCCAATCTCTAATGAAAAACCCAACATACAACTTCTATTTATATGTCCATGAAACTATGTGAGTTTTACAATAAATTTAAAATAATTCTTTTTATGAAAAAAATTTCTCTTGTCATTGTGAAACGTGAGATAAAAGAGTATAAATCAAGATGATGGAGAGAAAATAGAATTTATGCATTTTCTCTTGCCAAATAGTTTTCTTAAAAACTGCTAGAAAAAAGCAAGCATATACAGGAGGATGAAATGTGGAAATAGGAACACTCTTTCAAGGGTAGGTATGGAAGTATTTCTTCAGCATGAATGGATTGGATGATGAAAGACAAAGTATTGATAAGAGTTAAAATTTTTGAGATATTAAAAGGCAATTAGATAGGTTTCTACAGGTACACTGGCAATTCCACATAGATCAGGAAAACTGTGGGGCATCTGCTGGGAGCAGTGAGTGTCCTAATGGTGAGGAACATGGAATGTACAAATACAATTAAGGCTTCCTCTATCCCAGCCTTCAGAGGCAAGCTCTGATCTTGTGCCTCCCAGGACTTGATGTCTCCCAGGAAAGTTTGAGCGAGAGAGAGCGTAGAGGGGGATGAATAAGGGAGGAGTGATCCAAGCTGGGTGTAGGCAGTTCAGGATAAGACACATCCAAGCATTTTGAGGAAGCTGCTCTATATCATTGTGAGGCCATCCTGATACTTTTGAAAAATTGTGCCATGTGCTTGATCACTGAAGAAAGGCTCTTTAGGAGCAGCCTATCCATCAAAAGAGTTTCTTGCCAATGTTCCTCAACAACAGGTAGAAATGCGAAGTCTTATGAGGATTAGTGACATTTTTCTTTCTGCATCCAATTATACCGGAAAAAGAAAAGGAAAAAGTTATGCTGCCTTCTTTCAACTTTTAGAAAAGTTTTGCTTTGTTTCTATCCAGACATGGTGCTTGTTCTCAAGTATCACATTTCCTAAGAAGAATGATTATTCAGTTTCAAAAGAGTTTTACCACACTTTTCAGTTAAGTCTTAGTCATAATACACAAGAGAGTACTCGAGACTGATGTCAAGCTGCAAAGTGCTGTAAGCATGACAAATCTTCACTTTAATTCTCAGAATTGATTTCCTTTTGAGGGGGTGTGATTTCCTTCTGTCTCTTCCCTTTGGCATTTACTGACTTGGGATTGTTTTATATTTTCCCCTTATTGAGTAGAAATTTTTATCCAGTACTATTCCTGAATGATTTTTAAGGGGTCCCTTTTACAGAAAGAAAAAATTAAAGATATTAGTGTTCTAGATGCACAGATACACTTTTCTTATTTTATAAGGGAATCAGGCAAAATTTAAAAAATAAAACTACTGAAAATCCTAAAAAAACTGCCTAAAACCTTAGACTCTGTCTCTATCTATACCTGAAGATTCACAAAATCCATGTGAACTTGGGTTTCAGTTCTGGTTACTGTAGAGAAACATGAACAAAGTGGACCCTGAAGACTTGAACTTAAGATTAAGAAAGAGATGTAATTGCTTCTTAGTCCTTTGCCTTTTGTATATAATATGCATACAGATTTGTAAAGACTTTAGTACATTTATAGGTAATTAAATTTATTCTTTCTCTTAGTATATATGTTGAGGTTCCTGGTGAAGAGAAATAAAGCCCACTTCTTTTGAAACAAAAAACAGGCTTATTTATGCTTGACCTTGGAGTCTCTGACTTTGTACTGAGCAATCATGCCAAGGGGAAAAAGCTGAGAAATGAATGTCAACATCAAAAAATTTGAATAGAAATGACTAGCTGAGCTAACAACAGAAAGCCAAGTCTATGTCCTCAATCCAGTTTGCACAAAATACTTAATGCCTCTGAAAATGGATCATTGCAAACATGACACTAAAGTATTTTGCCTGCTTAGTCTAATTTATCAGCAGCAATAACATGTCAGAGTAAAAAATTGCATAGGTAAACTCATTCATATCCTGAAAGTCTTAACTATGCCCTGGCGTGAACCAGAGTGTGTAGGTAGATGATTCTGACTGAAGAGTGACAGTCCTAACAGCTGAGAACTTTGTCCCTTTGGCATGATTCAGTGTGTGAAATTAGGAACTCAGGGCCTCCTGTCAGTCAGGGAAAGCCATTAAGCATCCCTGGGGAGTGATCCTGGGAGAACTCGTGCTGCAGAGCATCACTTACCGTGAGTAACTTAAACAGGGATGTGTGACCTAATTCCTTCTTGGTTTGCCATAAATGGCTGTAAATGAGCGTACAAAGTTCTGAGCCCTTCCTAGAGGTGGATCACCTCACTTAAACAGAGCTTATTCTTTGTCAAAGATTGTGCAGAGCTGCCATGCAGTGGTACAGTAGCTGATTTATGGAATTTCTAACTCAAGGAGACAGGTCATCTGGGCTGGGTGTTAGGTTCCATGTGAAAATATGTACTTTTAGCTAGGAGTTCCACTCAGTTGTATAAACCCTCTAAAAATAAAAAATAGGTGCAAAAAAGATAATTAGTAACTAATGGGATAAGTATTTTCCATCAGCAGAAGCTGCCTGTAGTCCATAAATGGCATTGAATAGTTTACCGCTTTTTACAAGGACAGCTTAGACAGTGGACTGCAGCTGTACAACCAGCTAGATTTAAAAGCTTAATCCACAACTTTAACTTCATTGAAGGCTTCCATTGTCTGCTCAGCCTGAAATAATCCTGGCCTAGTTCTGTCCCTCCTACAAAGGAGACTTCTCTACTAATCGTGGTGTAGAAGAGTTCTAAGGGACTGGTGCCAAAAGGAGAAAGCCAGGGTCACAAGGGATGGGGGGCTGCAGTGAGATCTTTGTTCTGGTATAAAAGCCTGGAATCTGAGGGCAGATAATGGACTTGATGACTGTGTTTACTCATTAACACTCTCTGCCCTCAATTTGGAGACTTTGAATGTGATCTCTAGTTTTGTATTGCATCCTTTATTAATAATGTAGTATCTGTCTAATATAGATGGCAGGAAAAGATCTGGGAACAGAGACACAGCTCTGCTCAGTGTCTTGTCCAAGCCATAGAGTGTGGAATCCTTTCTGTTTGATTTCTTCAGTGTTCAGCTGCCCTATTGCTTGCACATCCAGTTTCAAGAGGATGGGCTACATTGTGACCTGATCTACTCTGTCTTGTACCTTGCTAGTTAGAAAATTCTCCTGGGGTGCTATGGGTGATAATTTAGAGATTTTCCAATTCTGAGTAAGTCTCAAAGCAGCATCCTACCCTTAAACTGCCTATTAGTCTGCCATTTTGAAGCTTAGTTGGATGAACTTTTTCCTGCAGCAGGTGAAACATTTTGAATGATATATAAAGCCCTTGGGTAAAAGATACATCATAAATAAATGATAATGGTCAACATGAAAGTCTATTCACAGGAAGTATTGTCAATCAACATGAGCAACTATTGAGAGAGATTTAACGCTGAGACTTTTAAGAGACCATAAGAAATCCATTTCCCTTCAATTTTCAGCAAGGGCTGAGGATATATATATATATGTAAACTAAACTGTTTTAAAAAAATCTTAGCCTAAATTCTCAATAGAGTAAAAAATGCAGAATTTGATTCTGCGTCCTGCTGCTCATAAAAATGGTCCCATGTTGGTATGTGTATTCCCTTTTTATCAGACCTTCCTGCATCTTAATATCTCTGGAGAACCGATTCTGTCAGGAGGATTTTGATCCTGACCGACTGTTGCCATGGTATTGGGTTATTCTGGGCTGTGATCAAGAAAAGCAAACAAACTTGAGAAAGAAACTGGCTTTTAAACATATTCTCAAGCCACAGTGCCTGAGACTAGTTTTTGAAAACTAAATCTTAATTTTTTTTTGTACAATGTGGCAGTTATTAAAAGCTTCTGAAGAAAAACATATCAGTAACAAGAAGCATTGCTGTGACAATAAATACATATATAAAATGAGAAAAATGCAGGAGGAGAAAATGGGGCCAATTCTCACATGGCTTGAAATTGTACATTCTCATTTAATAGTGTTATCCCACACTGAACTGAAACCCCCATCTTTTCTGAGACCTTTTGAAAGAGTAGAACTTTTTGCAGATCGGATCCCTGTTTTGCTAGGCACTGTTCCAAAGCTGGTGGGAATTAATGAATGTCTTTTTGATATTACTGAGCTTTTGAATTGAGTGCATGGTAAGGAATTTGTACCTGTTTCTGATCCCTAGGTAGTAATATAATTTCTTCTACACCTGTTAATATTCATTAGATTGCAAGTCGTCTGTTTGTACTGGCACCACTGCAGAAGTTTCTGGTAATACATGAGACAGTATTTTCTGCATGGGCACTTGCATAATAAGTTCATATTCTTAGAGGACAGAACTCCCTTGATGGGCTAAGAAAAAAAAATTCCTAAGAGAAATCCTTATTATTGAGGTTGATGAACCCAGAAGGATGCACAAATTTCAGCAGGCAGCCTTTACAAGGGTAAAACAAGCAATGTGAATTTGTGTAGGGAACTGGGGGAGTTTTCTGCAAGTTTGTTATTTACAGAGGGATAATTTTGTTTGCGAAATTACTGAGCGTGTCCTTCCTGTTCTGCAGGCAGAATTCACAGCCATGAGGGACCAGTACATGCGAGGTGGAGAAGGCTTCATTATCTGCTACTCCATCACAGACCGCCAATCCTTTCAAGAAGCAGCTGAGTTTAAGGAGCTCATTTATCGTGTCCGGCACACCTACGACATCCCCGTGGTGCTGGTGGGAAACAAGACAGACCTGGAGGAGTTCAGACAGGTAAGTGACTTCTCTGCAGTTTTTGGCTTGGTTGTACTGTGCTACTGAGAATTATTAGCAGGAGAATTAATCAAAGAGACACAAACTTGTAATAAATTAAGCTCTTTGTGGTACTTTTCATTCATATGTTGTGGAGCTTGTAGTAGCCCTGACGAATCACACCTAAACTTTCTCTGTTTTTACTTGAAAAACTTTGACTACTGTTGTCAGAAGATTTATATATATTTTTTTATATGTGTATATATATTTCCAACATAAAAAAAGCTTCAGTCAAGATCTTTGTGGAAAAAAAAAAAAAAAGGAAAGATCTTTACATTTCTTTGATATTGCCAGCTGTTAAATAGAGTTTTTTTGGTTTTTTTCTCGCAAATATACTAGATTTGATTAAAGGTTTTTCGACCTCAGACTTATAAAAAACCAAAAGGAATATAAACAAATACATATCAGTCTACATTTACCTGAAGATCCAGTGATTGTGTTATTAGTGCTCAGGAAAAATGAGGACATGCAACACTTGAATTCACTTTGATTTGCATGCAAGATTTCATCTACCACCACCCATAAAGCAACAGATTTTTTTGACTACAAGGCTCTCTCAATGTCTTTAACAATATTTGCTGACTTTTTTCCTTTTACTCTCTCTCTACTTCTTCTTTACTGTTTGTACTGGTGAGTTAGACAGAGTTCACATTAGAATGGCTTGGTTGTGACCTGGTACTGAACAGAAAAAATATGCCTAATCTTAAGCAGAAGCTTGGAACCAGAATTAAAAAAAAATTTAAAAAAATCCTATATGGAAATCTTAAGATGCACCTGGTACAAATAGAACTGCTTTCAAATATCTGACTTCTGTGCAGACATATGTAACACTTAAATAAAATGGTGTTTTTTCGGTTCATTAGCATCTGTGCTCACACAATCCTATCTACTCTTTTCCACTTATCCTGTCACTCTTCTCCCCATTTTGTTGTCTTCTCTATTCCACCTGAAGAAAATCCAAGACATCACTGAGCCTGAAATTAGTCTTAAAGATCTGATTATGTGCATTTAAAACTTTTTTCCGGATCATTGGCTTCCTCCCTAAATCAGGCTGTGACAAAACCCTAATGGTGACAATCCAGCTGCAGCTTAACAGGGGCTTCACACAGCACTGCCATGTGCTTAAACACCAGAAGGGGAGGGATGTGGGCTTGGGGAAGGATGTGGATTCAGTTGTTTTGCTGAGAGAACAGGACATTCACTTGACCCCAAATCAGGGTATGATTGATTACCTACAATTACCTATAGATGGGGTTTCAGCATTACTCTATTTCCTAATTGGTACAAAGACACTCTTTCACTGATCTTTGGCACTGTCTCTTTCTGATCTTACTTTTTGTTGAACTTTTATATTTTAATCACTTTCAGTGTATACAAAAATGTATACCTGGTTTAAATACTTTTACCTGCTCCTTGGTGATCTCGTCTGGTCTCACGAACAGGAAAATTACTGTGCATGAATGTCTGGATTGGAATTCACCTACAGCATTTAAGATTAAGGGGCATGGGGAGGCTCTTGGAAATAATATTAGAAATTAAGCCTCTGAGATGTGATAAACACACTAAAAACTGTTCTATGAGGTGACCATAGATGATGCTGCCTGAATATGTGAACAACGAAATTCTAGATTGTGGTCCTACATTTTTAAAAATGAACTCAGATTTTTGAAAAGGAACTCAGATTTGGGTCTTCAGAATGTTTTCCTCCATAAGCCCTCTACAAATGCTGACATATTTGGCAATTGGAGAAGGGTTTTCTCAAATATTCTACAATCCATACTTTGACCCTTGAGTCAAAGACTAGTAAGGTAGTGCAAAGCAGATCTACTCCTTTAAATAAAGCATTTGAATATGACAATGTGTCCATAAGCAAGCAGTATGAACCAACTGTGGAGTACAACAACTTTTTTTGAAGTCCATATTTTGGGATTTTGTTTTTAGATTTTGACTATCTCTGCTCCATGGCTGTTGTCTGCATAATTAGTTGGTGCTGAGGTGTATAAGTTGTGCTCCTAGAGTGAATCTTCACCTAAGTTTCATCAATTTCAGATACTATCCCACAATTCAAAGCAAATCCTGGTTAAGGGTGGGGGTAATGAGCAGATACTGCTCAGAGTGCCTTCCTGATCTAAATTGAAGCACCAGTGAGTGGGAGGACATTTCTGTGCCCAGCTTTAAGCACGTAGTAATGCACTTCAGTGTTTCATTATTTCAGAACTGGGACATGAGGCTGTGCTGTACGTTCAACAAACATTGAAATAAGTTTTACCGGTGCTCACTTGTAAGGTTAAGCAATATCTAAGTAACTGGATGAGCTCTGGGAAGGTAGATTGAAAGGGATCTTTTCAAGGTCATGCACTGTGGTTGCAGCTTCATTAAAAGCGTTTGGATGGGCGAGAGTGACAGCCAACTAACTCTGGAGTGACAGGCAGCAATGAGCTGGTGATGTAGGGCATTAACATATCAATGAACAAACAGGGAGGTACACAAGCACATCAAATGCAAAAAGCTGAAAAATAGTAGGTGTCAGAATACAATCAGCCTGACTGGAATTTGACCAGGGCACCAGGGCTAATATTGCTGCTTTGTTTAACAACGTTTTTCTCCTATGAATTTCATTAAAACAACTGTAATGCTATTCATGTTGTTTCAGGACATAACATTAAGTTCAACATTCCCGGGCATCATTTCCATTTAATGACAATTCTGCAACAATCAGACAGGCCATAGTGTCTTGGCCAGACAAAGCTTTTGTTTGAAATGTGAATCCCCACATGCTACAGTTAATGATGTATGCTGTTTTCCTCAAATCTATCAACAGGAGTACAAGAACAAAATTAATCTGCAATTAAAATTGTGACTTAAGAGAAACATGGCTGAAAAACAAAACGAATGTGTTTATTATTTTTAAATGGTATTTTATGATGGCTTCAGTGAAATTAAAGTCTTTATGTATGCCTGTGATTTTTAATATCCTAAGAAATGGGTTTGGCTGTACTCCTCAAAACAAGTTTTAGTTATATTCACCACCTTAAAGAATAAACATCTTCAATTTTCTCTGAACAACATGGGGGCAAAATTGTGCAAAAACTTTGTGGAAAAGAGAGTAAATCATTATCTTGATGAATATGTAGTGGAAAGGCATCCTCCATCCCCCAGTGAACAAGCATGAGTGGTTAAGGCATTTACAGAATTATGCAATGGTTTCTGTTGGAAGGGACTTTAAAGCTCATCTCATTCCAACCCCTCTGCCATGGGCAGGAACACCTTCCACTAGACCAGGTTGCTCCAAGTCCCATCCATCCTGGCCTGGAACATTTATCTGTGTCCATGCCCTGATTTTTCAGCCATTGCTCTGATAAATATTTAAACATTATATGCATTACATTCCATAGCTATTTGATAGAAAAATACAGAACTAAGTGTTTGATTAGGTAACATTTTAATTTCAGTGTTTTCAAACAGCAGAGTCATTAGATCAGTAAATATATGCTTGTATGTCTTTACTTATCATCAGATTTTCAGAAACATGCAGGACCAGCTGTTTGAAAATGCTGATATTTTCACTTTAGGTAAACCTTGCCACTTCAGTCGAGATGAACACCTGATTATTACTGTTTAGAACATGTGTAATAGATAAATATCTAATTAGAACATATTCATCTTTTAAAAATACATTAAAGCTATTCAAGCTCATACCATACTAATGCTAAACTGCAGCTTTATATAAAAATATTTAATAGTTAGGGTCTATGGCATTACTGAAAGGCTGTTTAGAAAATATACAAAAGCCTTTACCTATTAATCGTTACAAAATATTAATTCCATTGAGTAATTCAGAGGGGAACTAACTATTCAAGCTCCTTTGAATAATGTGCTATAAGTTTGAGCTGTAAAACATTCTTCTTAGAAGCTTTTTTTAACTTTTAATGTGGATGTTAGAACCCCTCTGGAAATTTTAGCCATGCAGAAATATCACAGCCTTCATGGAGTAGTTTTTCCTATATGCTTTCTTTGACCCCAGAGGAATCAGCTGTGGGCTCAGTTGAATCCATGGATAATAGGTTGATGTCCATTTAGTCTAAAGTTAGGAGGGCAGCTCGTGTTTCTTCCAGCTCCTGGGCTCTCTGGGAAGCCTGCCATCAAAGCTGTTAGTTTTGCCAGTACTGTCTTGCTCCTGAAAAGAATTATGCAGTTGTTTACCCTTCCACTCACGAGTTGTCTTACTGGCTTCAAGCAAAAATCTGAGAGGAGAAGTGCCTTTGAAGCATTTCCCTCTACAACCCTCTCCTTTAGTAGGAAATAAAAAAATCAACATGAAATCTGCCTTTTTAATCCAGAACTGTAGTGATAGAACAGGGGCGAATGTGTTCAAAGTGAAAGACAGTAGGTTTAGATCGGATGTTAGGGAGAAATTCTTCCCTGTGAGGGTGGGGAGGCCCTGGCCCAGGGTGCCCAGTGCAGCTGGGGCTGCCCCTGGATCCCTGGCAGTGCCCAAGGCCAGGTTGGAGGGGGTTTGGAGCAGCCTGGGACAGTGGAAGGTGTCCCTGCCCATTGCATGGAACGTCTTTGAGGTCCCTTCCAAACCAAACCATTCTGTGGTTCTGTGATTCTATGATTTAACATGGAGAAATATATTACTTGGAGTGCAAATGTATTACAGAGGCTTCATTGTATTTTTTTTTTCCTAAGGTTTCATTATACCATAAAATAATTCTCAAACCAGGATTACAGTGAGTGTTCATGATCAGAACCAGCTAAATATTTTCACTTAAATGAGGTTTAACCCTGGATTTTGCTCGAGATAAGCTGACTGGTTATCATACAATGTGAATGTCAACTTTTATGTTTTCATTTTGGCAGTTGCTCTATTTTCAGGCTTCCCAAACCTTGAAATAGCAGCTGAATCTGAGACAGATAAAAGGGTTTTTTTGTTTTGCCTTGCTTTGTTTTTGTTCAGCTTTATTTTTTAAAAGAACTTGTTTTGGTTTGGTTTCTTTTGTGTGAGTAACTGTTTGGTATATATATCAAAAATTGTCAGTCTGTACCTTCTGGTGCCTGGTTGAGACACCAAAAATGCTTCAAGAATATGATATAATATTTTAATTTTTATTTTTCAGTACATGACTATGAAGCACTGTTTACTAGATGCTCCCTTACTCATATTATGAATCATGAAACTGCAGTATAATGAATTTCTTACATAGCATCAGGCTGAATTCTGTTGCCTTTGGGATTAAAACTGATTTGAAATTTGTAACTGTACTCTAGCACTAGCAGTTCCATTTTCTCTTGAAAACATGTAGGTAGAAGACTCTGTACTGAAGAAACACTCTTATTTCCCATTTTTCAGACCAGTGCCCTACACAGAGAACAAAAGATTTCAATTTTCCTTCTGAACTTGAACGGCAAGTCAAGGGAGATGCATTTTTTGATGCTTATTGACAAAGAATAGTACACATTTGTGTTAATTATAGATATTGTAAGTGGTGAGATTAAATGACTTGGCCAGACTCTCTATAAAATCCATGCAGAAAACCAGGATTTATCACATGTCATACAAGTGTCTCATAAAATGAGATGTATCTGCCTTGGAAGAAGTCTGTCTTGCTGCTGACAGCAGAGGGAGGCTCAGATAGCCACCTCCTTTGCCTTTTTACAGTGGTGTTGGGGTAGGATGAAAACTTATAGAATTGTTTCTGACATCTTTTCAGTTAAGAATGAAAATTTACTGATTCATTCTGTTATTGCTGGTGCTAACTACAGATTGCACTTCTGAACCAAGCACTCATCTTTCCTTTGGTTTTCGAATAAACAAAATCCTAGATAATGACTAATAAATCATCATGGAAAATTAACGGAAAAAATCCAGAGGAGAATATGGCTCTAAAGAGCAAATTCTTCAAAACTATGTCGTGTCCAGAAAAGGGGGGATAGGGAAGGGTGTGCGGCAAAAATCTGATGAGAAGCAGCTTAAAGAGCTGGGAGGAAGAGGGTTCAGGCTGGAGCAAAGGAGGCTCAGGGGGGACCTTGTGGCTCTGCATAACTCCCTGCCAGGAGGGGCAGTGAGGGGGGGTCGGGCTCTGCTCCCAGGGAACAGGGACAGGAGGAGAGGGAATGGCCTCAAGCTGGGCCAGGGGAGAGTCAGGTTGGATATCCGGGAAAGATTTCTTCTTGGAAAGGGTTCTCCAGCCCTGGCACAGCTGCCCAGGGCAGTGGTGGAGCCCCCATCTCTGGAGGGGTTTAAAAGCTGTGTGGCTGTGGCACTTGGGGACATGGGTCAGCGGTGGCCTTGGCAGTGCAGGGGGAATGGTTGGACTCAATGGCCTTAGAGGACTTTTCTAGATACAGTGATTCTAGGCTTCTATTTATTTGAGTTTTTAATTGAGTTTTTAAATTAATTCTTTCATCCATTTTGATTCCATCTTGTGTATTAATTTCCCATGGATATTCATGTAGCTACATTTTCCATCAGTGTCTGACAAAAAGGAATTATATTTGTAAGGACTTGCCATCATCAGATATATCTACTTGCCTTATATTTCCTTCTCACATGATATCACATCATACTCTTTGTTTGATCTTCAAAGTCTAAACAATATAAGCCATTTTTGCTGTTTTGATGGAGCTATGATGGTTGTCTGAATATTTGGAATTAAAACTACTGAAGTTGTCATGGTGTTTTATTATCCTAGAAAACTGTCAGACCTTTGAATAATCACTTTCTTGCATTATCAAAATGCATATCTGGATTCTGTCATGTACCTCTACGTCTCTAACTTCTATTTATATTTAATTGATTTCGATTTTTCAACATTTGTTTCACACTGGTCATTGTCCTAAGAAGTCGTTCTTGTATAGTATTTAAAAAAGAATCCTTATAAAAAGAAAGAAAGAAAGCAGGGAAAAGAAAGAAAAGAATAAGGGTGTCTGTTTTACCATACCAATGCAATTGTAGAATGAAATTTGGCAGTTGTAGTCTTTTGGAAGGAAATTCTATCATTATCAACTTAGCATTCTTTAGCAAATATTCATTCATACAGAGTTTACCTCCTTGTCATTACAATGCTTTCATGTCTCCACAATCTCTCCCAATCCATGGCTTCACATTACCCAGGCTGTAGTAAATGCCATCAGACACACAGAAAATTGTAATGAAACTGTTGGCTCTTTTCTCAATTTATAATTGTGTTAACCTCTAGTGAACCACCCAGAAACTCCTGTAATTCCTTCAACAAGGGGCAGAAGACACGTGAAGGGGACTAAGATGCAGATAAAAGCTGCTCTGTAGGAGAAGAAACAGCAGCAAAACAATAGCTGCACTGTAGATAATAAAATGTTTATAATGTAAAACCTGGATATTCAGAGATAAAAACAAAGACAGCTAATTGCTTGTAGCTGGAGCAGGACTAAACAGGACGTGTAGCCAGGCATATACACAGGGGAGAGTGCTGGAAGGTCACTTCACTGCTAGGGATATTAAACAGCAGCACAATTTATACTGTTTTAAAAGGCTTCCAGTACTTCTTATCTCTACCTGCTATAACTTCACCATACACCTCAGAGATTTTTGTTCTCCCCATGTACTGAATCCTGACTTGGCATGACCGTGTGCGACTTCAGTGGGAGAAGAACTTGCGGGAGAGCTGTGAAGGTACAGAGAGGCTCTCTCACCTCTTGCCTCATTGATAGAGGTCCTTCCTCAAGGTGAACTTGGACTGAGATTTGTCTGCTTGTCCTGCAAATTAACACAGATTGACTCTTGTGAAGGTTTTCACATGACAGTCATGCCAGCAGGATCTTTCTTGGGAATTAAAGCAAACAAGTCATGTTATGAAACTTCCACACAATACTCCTGCAGGGCTGGAGGAGCGTCGGTCTTGATTGCAAGAAAGTTCAGGGTGTTGGAGCTTTCCTCAGAATCCTTCAGAGGGAAAGATGTTGGTTACACAGTGAGCACACAGAGAGGTACAGCTTGCAAGGGAAACCACAAAAAAAATTAACAAAATGATATTAATGATAATAATGATGATGAAAAGGAGAGAGAGGGAGGAACAGAGACCAAGAGAATAAAGTGATGTTCACTACCCACTGATGCCCAGTGTGTCCCCAAACAGAAACAGGCAGGTCCTGGCCAACACCCCAGTTTATGTCCTGGGCATGGTATTAAGTATTCCTTTGGCCAGTTTGGTCAGCTCTCCTGGCCATGCTTTCTCCTGGCTTTTTGTGCACATTCTCATGGGCAGAACATCGGACTTGGAAAAGTCCTTAACTGGAGTGAGCACTGCTGAGCAACAGCAGAAATTTCACTGTGTTATCAACATTTTTCGCATTCTATATCCAAAACACAGCACTGTACCAGCAAATGAAAAGAAAATTAACTCTACCCTAGATGAAACCAGGACAAAAGAAAACTTTGGAGAAAGCTCACTATCCCTGAAGGACTTCCATAGCTCATTTTTCACCAGCACAGCAAGGTGTAAGGAAAGAGCTGTGTGTGTGACTCACTCCACTTCTTGCCCTGCTCCAGGGTTGAGTGGAAAATGTAATTTTATTCATTTTTCATGTATTTGCTGAAGTTCCTCGTTTCCCTATGAATCTTGCTCTTGAGCACTGTGTACAAGCCAGGCATCAATTTGTTGTTCACAGAGAGGGGGAGGAGTCAGGAACACACCACAGCAGGCAGTGCTGACTAGGGCACAGCTCTGCCCCTCCACCTTCTATGCCTGAAGCCATAAAAACTCCCATAATTCAGGATTCATCCTGCCATTTTCCCCACACAGCCACACGAGTGAAAGAGGATGCAATGGGAAAGTATCTCTTTACATACTTGTTGCTATTTTTGCATCAGCAAAATCAAGGTTTTAGCCTAACCCTTACGCGTTATTTACTACAGTTCCAGTTCAGGAAGCTGTTTAGGCATATGCTTAATTAGGGTGGAAATAATGCATGTGTTTCAATTTAATCTGCACTTGAGCAAAGATGCAGTCCTGAAAGTGAGAGAGTAAAGAGCAACCTCTTGAAAATAAAAGTGCTTTTGCAAAGTACCTTGTTAATATAGGCAGTCACATTTACAGAGAGTTGTTTGTACAAAAATGTGTGTTAACCAGGATAGCTTCCTATGTGTTTTTTGCAGTAGGAGGTCAAACTATTTGAAAGTAGAAACTGTGCCAGAATTTAATTACAGCTCATTATGGTGTTGTTAATAATAAGAGCATGACCTAGCATTTAAAGAAATGAAGATTAATCAGTTTAATAATCTTTGATTTTTTAAGATTTGCTTGTATTCTTGTCTTAATGACTTTTTTTTTTTCCCAGATGAGTTAAAAGTTAGAGAGATTTGTTTTTAATCATACCTAACAACTTGCCTAAGAATAGCAACATTAGCTTCACACATTGTGACATTGCCTAAGTTGTTCAATCATGAAAATAAAAGGAAAAAAAATGTCCCTTATCCCCCCCTCCAAAGAAAACCACAATCCAAAAAAGTAAATAAAGGGAGAAAATGTGTTAATACCTCATCCAAAGTATCCAAATTTTACTACGTAATATGTATGTAAAATGGCAGCTTCTAAACCTCTAAGTAAATTGTTTGATATAGCACAGTTATTTCAAGAAGATTCAGGAAATCATCAAATATAAAATAACATTAAAGCACATTATTACACTTGAAACTCAAGATTTTAAATGTCTACAATATATCAATATTTCGGTTTCATTGTTAGTCATTTACATTAGTAATCAAATAGTTTTGCTGATCAGAACCCCTGAACCTCTCTGGGAATTAGGGTATGGTGTGTTGTTTATCTGAAATTAATCTGTATTGGGTTTGATACACTTTAGTGTCTTCATCCACCTTCGCCAGATGAGTGTTGTTTCTAAAAGAAGAAAAAGATGGACTTCCCTTTTGCCATTACCAAATTTATTTCCTCTGTTACTCAGGAAATATTATTCCTCTCTGTTTCCATCTATGTCATTTTTACCACCTACTAAAATTCAAAAATATTAATGAGGAGAAAAAAAAAAAGTTTTGTCAATTTTTAGTCATCTAGTACAAGCACTGACAGAAGTATGCAGGGTTTTTTGTGTGCTTCTGTCCGTCTGCATGTTTTAACACTGGAATCTAACACCAACACTGTGCTCAGTACAGGAAATTCATCAGCACCACAGGCCACCCCTGGGGTATTCCTGTCATAAATAGTTAGATATCGAAATTTTGAATTCACTTTACATTTTCTCTGATGTGGTAGGGAGGTGGAGCATACAGTGCCTTTACATTTAATGATGATTTTCATTAGCAAAAATTATATGGGATAATTCTTTCATTCTTTTCCTTTCTGTGGCTAATAAAATATCTCAGTTAAAAAAAAAAA
>WEKY01024115.1:46865-72998 GCA_013390045.1 Picathartes gymnocephalus
ATATTTCCTAAGTTCTTTGTATTGCACTAATCTTTCTCCCAAAAAAAGGAGTCTAAGATTTTTGTCAGTTACATGGGCAGTGAAATCAAAGACACTCCCACAGATCCTGGTGATGACACCGAGCTGTGTGCTGCAGTCACACACTGGAGGCAAGGACTGGCATCCAGAGGGACATGGACAGGCTGCAGAGGTGGGACTGTTCTGAAAATCTTGAAGTTCAACGAGGCCAAGTGCCAGCTCCTGCAGGTGGGCCAGGGCCATCCCAATCCCAAGTAAAGGCTGGGCCGAGAATGGATTGAGAGCAGCTCTGGGGAGAAGGACTTGGGGGTGTTGTTTGATGAGAAGCTCCACATGACCCAGAAATGTGCACTGGCAACACAGGGAGCCCCAGCTGTGTCCTGGGAAGAAGTGTGGGAGGGATTCTGCCCCTCTGCTCCTCTCTGGTGAGAGCCCACTGCAGGGCTGCATCCAACTCTGGGACTCCCACCATGGGAAGGACGTGGAGCTCCTGAAGCAAGTCCAGAAGACGTCCCAGGGATGCTTCCAGGGCTGGGGGCCCTCTCCTATGGAGAGAGGCTGTGGGAGCTGGGGATGTTCAGCCTGGAGAGGAGAAGGATCCAGAGACCTTAGGGTACCTTCCATTGCCTACAGGCAATCACTGGAGAGGAACTTTGGGCAAGGGAATGACAGGACGAGGGGAGATGGCTTTAAACTGAAAAAGGGGAAGTTCAGATTGGGTATTACAAAGAAATTCTCTGTGAGGGTGATGAGGCCCTGGCACAGGGTGCCCAGAGCAGCTGTGGCTGCCCCATCGCTGGCAGTGTCTAAGGCCAGGTTGGATGGGGCTTGGAGCAACCTGGGATGGTGGAAGGTGTCCCTGCCCATGGCAGGGGGGAGTCAGAATGAGATGGTCTTTACAGTCTCTGAATTCATCTAGGCAGAAATTATTCAACTTGTTAGCTACAAGTTTGTTGCTCCTTCAGTCAGGATGAAAAATGAAAAAGTCACCATAACTGAATCTTCAGTATCATAATGCACATTGGATGTTGACAAATTAAAGCTGCCAAATTAAGACTCAAATGTTTGGTTGCCTTTGAGTTGAACTTTTGACTGCAGAAACACATCAGAGATGGTTGGCATCTGCCACTTTGTTCTCATTTCCCAAAGCTATAAACACCACCTCTGCATTCAATTTTCCAGGAAGAGTCTGTATGATTGTAATCATTATCCTGGTGTAAAATGCTGCATCTGTAAAAGCAGAACACTTCTACAGAATAAATGTTAATATTTCAGGCAAATTTGAGATGCTTCTTCTACTCTAACTGCTTCTTCCTTTATTTGGTTTCCTAATATTTGCCATCTTGTAAACTTTTTATCTGGAAAATTTCATATATATATATATTACAGTATTTACTTGTTCTTTAAATCCAGTATGAATTTCTGAAGTTGCTAGTCACACTAAATAATTTCAGGTATTCACAGGATGTACTGTCATGTATTATAATGTACCATAATATACTATGTCTCATTATTCTTTGCTCTAGATTCTTGAAGTAAAGGCTGGAACTCTTGACCAAGATTGATGATTGGGCCTAAAAAAATCAGTCTAATCTAATAACTTTGAATTTTAATAGCTTTTGAGTTTAATGCAGCTGTTGCCTCAGTCCTGTTTTACTCAGACATGTGGGTAGTGTGGCTTTTTCCATGACTGATCTACAGGTTTTGTTTTTGTGGCCTGCCTGCTAATCAATTTTAAGCATCAGTAAATATCTCTGTGTGTTTTAGTGGAAAAGATACACTTAAAGAGCCTTCAGCAACGATAGACCATTAATGTGGAGACTGATAAACCTTGTCTGCAATTTCCATTAACAGTTTCTAGTTTCTTCCTTTCATTTCTTCTGTTAATTCTTTAAGCTTTGCCTTGTGTTTGCTTCACAGAAGCATCATTAAGGGGCAAAGCTTGGGGAAAAAAAATCAGATTATTTCTTTTTAATAGAAAAGAAGATTAATTTATTGTGCTGGAGACAAAATAACATTTTAATGATGATTAGGAGTGTATAAATAGTTTTCAATAAGAGAGATTAATGCAGTTTTGATAACCATTATAGCAAAATATTGAGGGCAAACTACTAATACATTGGCATCACTGGTTTTATGAACTCATTTTATTTCAATTCCTGCTGTCATACAAAAAAGTGTCTGAATGTTGGAGAAGCATATATAAATATAATTTTCTAAGCAAAGTAGAATGGTTAGGAATATGCAGTGAAAAATATCTGAGCAATTATGTAAATTGTTTTGACTCTTGGAAATCAGAATGTAACTAAGCATTTAAGTTTTACTGCAATATTTTTATTATTATTATTTCACCCTTAATAGAGGCTATTTTGTATGTGGGTGAACCAGAAGATTATGTTGTAGCTAGCAAGAATGTTAACATAATTTTTGGTACACTGCGTTAATAAAACAAGTGTAATGAGCCATAGTGGTGTGCAATATCAGGTCAATGTGAGAATTAAACTGCAAGTAATTATAATACTAAGATTGGTTGTATTCTAATTATCCTATGGCTAATAGTACAGAGTTGATTGTCTGAAACCAAAATTATTTGGGCTGGAGTTGTTTTAGTATAGATGAATATTAGCAGATGCATTGTCATTGAAGTGATATTGTCATTTGTCTTTCAGTAAAAAAATATCCCTTGAAGTAGCAGTTAGAATTTTCTCCTAAATTGCAATGCAAAATATGACTGGATTATGAGGAGCAATGACTCTAGCTCCCTGCATTTATTCTGTTTTTTATGGTGTAAGTAATGTTAAGCAAATTTGTATTCCACGTATCTCATAATGCAAGAACATGACTGCAAAAATGATCTCAATAAAACTACTAATTACCAGGGAGAAGCAGTAGATGGATATAGTTGTATTCTGAGCACAAATTGTACACCAGTCCTGAGTGAAAATTCACTTCATGCACAAGCTGTTTGAATTCAATCTTATTCTTAATTGAGGAGTTCAGGAAAATTTCCAGTCATACTGAAAAACAGTGGGGAAAGAGTTGGAGTTTGTTACGGTAGTACATTGACACTGACATAAAAGATACAGTTAGAAGCATACCCTCATTGGGTAGGACTCCCCTCATCTGCCTAACCTAAGAAATCTATAAGTCAATTGTCTAAATTTGAGCTTTTCACCCAGTCCATCACTGTTCAAGAGGAGCAACCAATGGTGTGTGCCATCATATAATCATCTCTCCTATGTAAAAATAATTCCTTGCCATGTCGTGAGTACCTATCTGCCCTGACTCTTTCTTTTGGTATTATTAGCTGTGAAGGAGGACTGATATTTGAAAAAAAATGTACATTCTGCAAAGTATGTGGGTTTAGTTAACAGAATAGTTTGGCTTGGTGAATTTCAGCCCAAAGGAAATGGTTCCTACAGGATGAATTCTGCAAAGGTCCCTGCCCAATCCCCAGCAATTAACAGAGCCTGTCGTTCTAGTTTAATTGCTGCTTCAACTGCATGTAAATTTACCTCACACAGAACTTTCACAACAAGTAACATTCTCTCATAACAGTTTTTATCAACAATAGAATTTTCAGCAAATTTATCCCTGTTTCTCATTGCGATTGATCGGTGAACATTCTTTTCCTTCCATGAGTCTCTTTATTATTCAAAAGATAAGGGTTCAGTTTATTTTAGAGATCGTTCATCAATTTGCTCCAAGACTATTGCAAAGAGTACTGGCTCATCATAATTTACAAGTCTTGGTGCTTAATGGATTGCATCACTCACAAGACTCTGGTTCTGCTTCTTTTTATCTCTCCAGTAAGAGTCCCATAAGCAGGAGCCAAAGGAGGAGCAGACAAGCATGTCCCCACTGCTGGGACCTCGGGAGATGCTGTCCTGCTAGACTCTTCTCTCATTTTGTGAAGCCTCACACTGGAGATTATGAGCCAATTCCCCTCATTTTCTAAGCTGATGAGAATTCAGGTAATAAGTTTTCTACAAGCAAGGAAGGTATTCACCCATGAATGAATTCTTGTTATTGAAGTAAATGAAAGATCATTACATACATCAGTGACTTCAGTGTAAAAACCAGCACTGGGCTAGTTACTGCTAGACAGCTGGAAGGGCTGGATGCTCTGCCAGGGCAGGGAAACCAGGAATCAGAAGTGAGGAGCTGCACATTATCACTAGGCTGTGGCTTAGCTGACTTTTGTGGTTTAACCCCAACCAGACCCCAGCTCTTTGCAGCTGCTTGCCCAGTCCTCAACCAGCAGGGTCAGGGAGAAAATTGGAAGGGTAAAAGCTGGAAAACTGAAAAATTCGTGGGTTGATATAAAGGCAGCTTAATGGGGAAAACAAAAGCCATGCACACAAAGGGATTAATTCACTGCTTGCCATGGTCAGGAAGGTGTTCAGCCTTCTCCAGAGAGCTGAAACCCATCACATATAACAGTGACTTGGGAAGACAAACCATCATTCCAAAAACCCCCCTTTCTCCTTCTTCCCCCTACTTTATACACTGAGCACAATGTCACATGGTCTGGAACGTCCCTTTGGTCAGTTGGGGCCACCTGTCCTGGCTGTGTCTCCTCCCAGCCTCCCAAGCACCCCCAGCCCCTCCCCAGCCTGGCAGTGCAAAAAGCACCAAAGGCCTTGGCTCTGTGCAAGCCCTGCTCAGCAACAACAAAAACATCTCTGTGTTATCAACCCTGTGTTCGGCACAAACCCAAAGCACAGCCCCACTCCAGCCACCGGGAAGAAAATGAACCCTGCCCCAGACAAAACCAGCACACCAGCACAAGTCCAACTTCATCCAACTGAGGTGAGCAGAGCACATCCAGCCCTGGAAACTAGTGCTGACAGGTCCAGATCCTCAGATTAGTCTATGCTGAAGTGGCAAATCCAAGAAGAATAGAGAAATAAGAGCTGCAAAGACAGGGTCAGGATCACGTCTGACAACAACCAGCATCAGCCACAGTCCAGGGATCATCAAGCAAGGGCACAGAGCTGAGGCTACTTCATATGTGTAAAAACAGAGCTTCTCAGGATGTCAAGAGTGTTTTACAGATAAAACAATATTCTAAAGAGTTCCCAATGTTGTTATCAGTTTTTAAGTTCTCCGGCTCTTTAAAGAGTCTAAAATCCATGTTAGCTTTTAGCGTCTGAGCCGGTTTGCATCCAATTCATGGTGATTTTCAGTGTGCAGGTGGTGCCAGTGAGGAAGGTACTCAGAGCACCTTGTAACCAACAGGATTGTGGTTGTGTTTCAAAAAGGCTGGTGAAGCTGACAACAGGATCTCAGGCTTCTGATGTCAAATCATCTGTCTCTCCTCTGTTTTCAAACTTAACACCCTAGAATGGTAAAGATCCAAGTTGTTACACTAAACTATAGCAGTCAGTCATCTCTAGGAAACTATAGTAAGCACTGTGTGCTTTGGGGCACTGTGTAGAATACAAAGCAAGTCTATGCCTATACTTTGCCCACTTCTAATGGTTTTGACAGCTTCATTTTATTAGTAGTAATTAAACTATGTGTGTATCAAAATATTTGCAAAGAAGCTGTAACATCTTCTGCATGTAGCCATCTTATTTTCATTCTCTATCGTACTGATAGTGTAGCTAAAATGATGAAAAAAAAACTTGCAGAAAGGATTTTCTCCTCTCTCTTCACTTCCTCTTTCCAAGTTTGCTTCACAGTTATAGCTTGTTGATTAACACAGTCGAGACAGCATCAATATTCATACTTTAAGGACAGCTATTGAGATTTATGTGTCTTGGGCTCAATAATATGCAGATTCTGAGGGATTTTTTTTTTAGGACAGCAGAAATACAATTTAGAAAGTGATCTGTTTAAAGTGATTATTAATAACTAATAACATTGGCTACACAGTTTCATTGCTTTGCAATTATCTCAGAAGAGAGAGTCCATTAGACCTGTAGGTACATCCTGGTTAACAGAGGAATATAACTCTTCCCCAGAAGGAGAGTCAATTTTCGAATAATTTAAGAATGAAAACAAAAGAAAAGTATAACGAAAATCCTGCAATCTACATGGTAGATGAAGAGGTTTTCATCTCAGTAAAACTAGCAGTTTGTAACATAAAACTCAATTCAGGTTAGTGAAATTAATATTTTAGAGGTTACATCAGGAAACAGGTAACAAAGAACCACTCGGTTTTATCACAGCACAAAAGACCTTCACTGTTTCAACAAGACAGGTCTGGGTCTGGCTTCTCTCTGTCACCAACCTCTGTTTTATACATCTTCAAGAGAAGAGATAATGTGTAAGGCTGTAATTAGCTAGAGTAATGTATTTATTTATGTATGCATCAAGCAAATTTCTACCATTTACTAAATTATGATTAGCAAGGATTTCCCCTCTCTTAATGCTAACAAATTAAGATACCATAGAAAACTGTGGTTTCAAACAAACAGAGCCAACTTTCCCTAGCTGCAAATCCAGAGAAAACCTCTTGTCTTGATATTGTATAATTAAATTTATATGACACCATGCCCTTGTGTGTTCACATCTGTATTTAGATTTCAGGTGAATCTCTATTCCTTCCTGAATATCTATGTCAGTATACAGAAAGAAGATGATGTCTGCCTGAGCAGATAAAGCCCTTATACTGTGCTCACAGGGTCAGATTTTAAACTCACAACCTTTAATATCATTAGGGCTGAGAAAAATCTCTCCTCTGTTTGGAAATCTAAAATGTAGAGCTCTACACCAGGATGAGTGGCACTCTAAAGAGCATCTCTGGGTGAGCCATATGTGGGAATGCTGATTTCCTTTCACTTATAAAGAGAAAATGGAGTCAAGATGACTAGCTCAGATGGAAGGTTATTATGTTTTATTGTCATAGAAATCACAGAATCACAGAATACTTTGGGTTAGAAGGGACCTTTAAAAGCCATCTAGTTCAGTCTCTCCACAGTAATCAGGGACATCGTCAAACAGATCCTGTTGCTCAGAGTTGCATCCACCTTGACCTTGAATATTTTATGGGTTGGGGCACCCACCACCTCTCTGGGCAGCCTGTTCTGGGGTTTTACCACCCTCACTGTAAAAAACTTCTTCCTTATATTTTATTATCTTGTAATAGAAATGGATCCTCCTTCAGCTTTATACCATTACCTCTTGCCCTATTTCTGGTAATAACTTTGTCCCCATCTTTCTTACTGACCCCCTTCAAGTACTGAAAATCTTGTTCTATCTTAACTAATCTTAAAAGCTGGGATAAAACCATATTAAATCCCAGTGAAAACGAAATTTACAGCCGCCCATCTGCCAGAGCCTACAGGTAGAAACTGCTGCATTATTCCTCCTGAGGTTTTGTGTTTGTAATTTAGTATGGTATGTGTGGCATGCTTAAATTAAACAATTGTAAGAACACAGCACAATAGGTGTGTACTCAAGAGCATCGGTAATAGACAGAGAAAAATTAAGGAGACTCTGAATGAGCCTCAGAAACCATCTGTTAAAGAGGATCAGAAATAATAAAACAATACAGTGGCAATCCTTTGTGGCGGATTTCAGGTGCACTTATGGTTTGAGAAGGACAGTGATGAAAATGCTATTCATTAATTGCTTCCCGCAAAACTTCCTTGCAGAGTCAATCACCACCTGGAGACAGAATTAACTTTTACAAAATGTTCCACAAATGTGAATAATGGCAACAATAACAGTACATACTTATACTGAGTCTAACATTTGGGAATCACAAGAACTTCATAAATACAGTGAAAAATTCAAAACTACAGTGAGGAATTTGTATAATAGAACCAGGAAGTCTTGTGGGTCAAACAGAAAACAACATCAAGTTTTTGTATTAATATTTAAAGTGACCCTTGAACTGTTTGTGGTTTGCATAGGCTTCTAATTTAAAGGCTTTAACCAGCAAAAACCTCCGTTCTGAAGAAAAGCTTGCTCTTCTCTGAGCTATTTGTGATGCTGTGCAAGAAACAATGATGATTTTTTATTCAGTGCCCAAATTGAAAGTGAATAAATTATTTAGAGTGACCTCAAACTAATACATTGTTTCAAGATCATACCAACAAAAATTGTATATCAAATGACACAATCTAACAAAAGTGAAAACTGCTTTACAGCACTTCCAAAATAGTACAAGCTGTGAAGACATCAGTGTTGTATCAACCTCCCACTTACCTCCTTTGTTGCTGGTAGTCATCAGGTCACTGTACACAATATGGATGATCTGTATGCAGGTTCCGTTTTTTTTCTTTTTTTCCTTAATTCAGAAGTCCTCAAAATCTCACAGTTTTACAGGGAAAAAAGGTTACTGACTTTGACCTATTACCAGGATATTTCCTGAGCCTTGAGATAAGCCTCATAATAACTATTTTAGGAATATGAAGATTTACATGCTAATCAGTAAGAATAGGAAATGTTTTTCTTCATAATAATTTATTTGTTTAATTTATTATGTTATTTGATTCCATTCCTTTCCAAGTATGTATTACTATGACTCTCACTGATACATTGTCTGGGTGGCTTCCTGTAGCACAAGAAGAAAAATGTTCAGCATCTGCCTCATGTGGCTCATCCTAGGCATAAGAGGAGCAATATATGATCACTTAGATGCCTTGTCTTGTTAATGTTTTGTTTTATTTGATTTTTTAAAATAGATTCTGTTTTATTTTTATCTTAGAAAAAGTAGTTGAAGGAGAAATAGCCTGGGTCTTGGAATGCAACAAGAGATTTCAGTTTTAGATCCTGGGCTTAAGAATCTTTTTGGGTAAGGTTTGTTGTACCTGAAGAGAAATTTACAGGTGGTTTAAAAATTCTTATTGCATTTAAGAGTTAAAATTATACAGCCATAGTTGTTATTCAGACTTATAATGTTTCAGAAACTCTAAGTCTGTGTCATAAACTCATTGAGTACAATGTCAGAGATTGAGGATATCTGAGAAAGTGATGTCATGGGCTAGAAAGCAGGTCCAGTGCAATCTCTGTTAAAAGAAAACCTCTAACATACCAGAGTGTGACATCTGATGGCTTCATGCTAAAGTTTACTGCATCATAAGCATGAAATGGGAATATGAGTTCCAGCTCTAAAAGCCTGTCCCTGGTTTCCCCAATGAACACTGTGCATGGCCCATCAGTAACTGCACACAAGTTTGTCTAACAAGTAGTTTAATCTCTTAAATTTAGCACATGAGATGGGCCGTGAAGCCTTTGAAATGCAACTGTCACAGATGATTGTACACTCAATGGGTCACCACTTATGTCTTGGGCAGAAAAATCCTTGAGATTCAGCTGCAGTAAGAGTGACTTGAAAAATCTATTTAGTTGCTAAGAAAAGAAGTGCATTCCTTCACCAGTGAGAGGCCAAATAAGCATATTGCTTCTGCATCTATTTTGTCTCTGCCAGGTTTTGCTGTCTGACATATGGATTTACCTGGTTCCTGAGGACAATCTCAATACTCACAGAGTGAAACCAGAAATGTAGCTGGCTAAAAGTGGTGGAGAAAGCTAAGGACTTGTTCAGGCTCAAAAAGAAGTGACAGAAGTTACTTGGGGCTGGGGAGGAAGAAGAGACGTTCTTGTTTAATTCAGTAATGAAGATCTGTTGTCAAGAAGCAACAAACTGAGCAGACAAAAGCCATACTTTGTTCTGTCTTAAAAAAAATCAAACAGTACAAAAATAATAATCAAAGACAATTGGAAAAAAAATAAATAGTTAAAGGATGGACTGGGATCCATCATTCTGAGAGACTAGCTGATAAAATATGTTGCTAAATTGTGGTCCCAAAGTTCAAATTTACTTTGCTTATGTTTTAAAGATTTTTTTTTTTTTTTTTTTTTTTTTTTTTAAATGAAAAATGTGTGCAGGAGTTGATGGACTGGAAGTGAAAGTTGTGATAGTCAAGCTTAGAACTAAATCTCCAAGGAAAAATATCCTTGAATCAGAAGAATTGGACAAGCTACATCATAGAATTCAAAATGAAGTGGAAGATGGAATATCAAGCCCAAAGATATTTTTAGTAAATATCTTTAAATGGATATCAAACATTGTTCTCTGTACTTAAGGAAAAGAGACAAGGGAGAAGGTTCTGCATGCTGGAACAATAACAGTTTGTATATAAAATAAAACAAAGTATTTTGAAATTCTCAAAGTGGGTTGACTAAAGATACACTCTTTGATGATCTAGAAAACACACTTGCCAAATGGTTTTTTTTCAGTTTTGTAAGAACTTCAGGCTGCTCAAGAAACTATTAAGATCCCCTGGGAAAATGCTTTTGAAGATGCTGTGATCCTCTCATTAGGGCACAGGACCAAGAAATTCCAAAATGATGGAAGTCAAGCAGAAAAGGCATAAGGTTAACTTGGCTGAGCAGAAATTTTTTTTTGGAGCTAAGGGAAAAAAAAGAAAGTGTATATTCTGAGGAAGCAATGCCAATTTTTAAATATATTAATGGGTATGTTGGAGAGGGCCAAGTTGACTCAGTGATTCTGATGAGTTTCAACTCAGGATATTCTATTATTCTGTGATAATATTGTAAAAGAATTGCATATTAAAGATTAAAACCTCTTATCTATTTCCTTTTTACCCTTTATTTGCATAAACCTCAATTAAATTGCAACATTAAACTGGTTGCACCAGGAGTCCATTAAAGATTTAGCTACCTTCTGTGGTGAACATTAAAAAGTTATCACTCAAAAGTCTATTTAAACAGTTAAAAATAATTAAAATATATAGGCAAGATCATTACATATCATGAGATATTTTTCCAAGGGAAATGGTAGATTGTTAAGGTTCTCAAAGGTTTTAGTTCTGGGCTCAATAATTCAGAGATCAGAGTGGGGTTGTGTTGATTTATCATTTGTTACCAGCCATTTGCACCAGAAAGAAAATGCTGCAGTACGGTGTGTGAACTCATTTAATATTTGTTGTATCTTTTTTCATGCTTTTCATACTTGAATCTTGAATGAAAAATAATGACTAATCTCCAAAACAGACCCATGCTCCAAGCACAAATAAGTTTTCTGCTCAAAACCCCTGAGAAATGAAAAGAGTTTTTTCTTCATTCTGATTGTTTCAGGATCTCAATTTTTCAAACCTCTGTAGCTGTTTCATTCTACAATGTTTTATAGTCAGCATTTTTGTTGTTGCTCTTATTTAGGGTGTTTCTAATTGAATTTTTATAGCTGAAGGTGTTGGTATTCATTTCTTTGCTTAAGGCATTGTTAGGAAGATCTAGATGTGAGAAAGAGAGAATCTGTATTTAAGGTTCACCATGCTCTGATAGTTTTTACCAAGAGTTTCTATGTTTTAGGAGTGTCTGACAAATCTCAATCAAAAATATTTTTAAAAATTGTGAAATATAGATTCTCAAATAGTCACAAATTATAATTAACAAATATAAAATTTGTTAATCAAGAAAAAATTGCAGAAAGATAAACCTTGAGCATTATTATTTTTATTATTATTATTATTATTACTACTACTACTACTACTACTACTATTATTATTATTACTTGGGCGAAGTTCTATGCTGATGTCTGGGAGATGTTATCTCACTATTCTTTTTTCTCCCATATCAAAATTAATGATATAAACCCCTAGGCAGATTTTGGCTTTGTATCCGTAATTTCCACAAAAAGGGGCCTTCCTCCAGGGAGAGCTACTGGGAGATCAAGACCATATCAAAATTTTGGCAAAGTGATTTTCTTTTTTTTTTAATTAGAGTTTCAATTTTCACAAATAAATAGTATCTCGTGATATTTTAGGCTAATATATTCAGTCCTCTGCTGGGTACTCTTACTGTTCTTGAATGTGAAGTGCAGTTTAATCTTTTTATTAGTCAGCCCTATAGATCACGTTTCATTTTATAGCTTTTCCCTATCCCTCAATCAGCTGGTGAAGTTAATATTTCTTGCAAAATAACAATTTTTAAAAATGAAAAATCTCATGTTCACTTATCTAGTTTTAGTGAGAATATCTGCTTTATGTGGGCACTGTGAATATTATGTTTCTAAACATAGAACAATTTTTCCTGAACACACTTGCTCTGCTCACTGTGTGCTGAGACACCAGGCAAGTCTCTGGGCAGAGGAATTCAGGGAGACACATCCAGGGATTTAGTCCAGCACTGGGCTCAGAGACACCAGGGCTTTGCAAGACCTGTTGCTTGGGTAACAAAGAATGGGACAACTCTAAATTAGGTAGAAAAATGGGGATGAAACTCCACTCTTTCTTGGTTTTTGTGATGGTAGCAAGTGGAGTTCACTACATGTGACAGAGGTTTCCACGCCATTTCATGAACAGTGTTGCTAATACTACTGTGCAACAGCAATCAAAATTGCACCTTTTTTATCTCTCTCTTATCACATAATCATGGGATGGTTTGAGTTGGAAGGACCTTACACACCCTCCTGTCACGGGCAGGGACACCTCCCTCTAGACCAGGTTGCTCCAAGCACTATCCAGCCTGGCTTTGAACACTTCCAGGGATCCAGGGGCAGCCACAGATCCTCTGGACAACATCTACCATGTCTTACCACCCTCACAGCCAAGAATTTTTTCCTAATATCTTATCCAAACCTGTGCTTTTCCTGTGTGAAGGCTTTCCCCCTTGTTCCTCCAGGACCATGTACAAAGTCCCTCTCCAGTTCTCTTCTATCTATCTAGCTAGCTAGCTAGCTATCTCTCTCTCTCTCTCTCTCTATCTCTCTATCTTCTATCTCTCCTTACCTAAAACTGTTTCATTTTAAAGCCAACTTTTCCTTTGTATCTCATGCCTGGACTCTCAAATTAGTGGAAGATGACTAGGCATCATAGAGATGCCAGCTCAGGGAGCTCACAGTGTTTTACAGATTAACTCATGGCAAAGCTGATTTTTGAGTACCTTTTTCACCCATAGTCGTTTATTTGTTCCAGACCTGCTGTGGAGTGCAGTGTAAGGTGTTTCAGCAAAGATGTGAAAGCACACTCTTCTGAGAAGCACCAACATTTACTGTCAGCCTCTGTCCTTTTGCCCAAAGGATATCATCCCACTTCTTCTCGCTCTTTATATATGTGTACAACCTTTGGCAACTGAAGAACATATCAGTACAACAAAAAACCTCAACTCACTCTGTGACTCTGAACTCTCTGATCCTCAGGTATCAGGCTATATAGTAGCATTTCTCCTGCCTCTTTTGTGAATAGCTGCTGTTTGGATGAGTAGCCTGGACATTTTGCCTTATGGGTGATGATATGGGTTAGGTGTTCTGAAATGTTCAGACAGATTCCAACTACTCTTCCTTTTGAAAAAAAAAAAAAAAGAAAAAGAATAATGGAAAATAACAGAAAAAAAATACAGAATAAAGAGGTTTTCCATCTCTTAGAAATGTAATCAACGTACAGGGTGCAAAAGAAATTCCAATTACTCCTTCCGCGATAACAGTAGAAAGACTTGAATAATTAAATGATTATTGTACACAGGGCTTTCGATGGGACCTGTAATTCACAAAACTTTTTTTCAATTATTCAGATTCCTAAGGTGAAAAAAGCAAAAATTAAAAAGCAAATTGAAAATCCCATTAACCACTCCTGCTATCTTTGCACCTACACAGGCACATGACTGGATTCCTTTGCAACTGCAGATGTTTTGAGACAAAAGGACATCTGTAGAGAATGACTGCCAGAAAAACACTCTTGTCTGTTCATGTGAAATAGACTAGGTAATTAGTAAAAAGCTCAGATATCATTGTAGAAGCTATCTAACCCTATAACTAATGTTCCCTTGGCTATTAATTGTTCACCTGGGAACATGTCCTGCCAATATGTTCATTTGGTAGTTTGCTGCCTATTGAAATGGATAGCTATGGCTAGAATATTTCTACTTAAGCTGGATTTTTTTTATGTCCACCGAGATTTACTTTTTTTTTAAAAAAACTCTTCCTTCCCTTTCACAATATTAGCACAAAGTTTTCCATAGGAAAGTGAAAATAATTCTATTTATAGTACTTGGGGAAATTGGATTTTCAATTAACAGCATTTACCAAAAAACACTGCTTTGGAAATTTGTTTGGAAACGAAAGAAATATATTCTGGCCAGCTATGGTTATGACTGAATCATGCAATTTCAAACACTGTAAATTTTAAGAACTTGACAGAAAGCTCATCAAAGTAAATGAAAAGAATTCCAGTGACTTTCATCACACCCTGTGTCTGGCAGTAAAAATCTTCAGAGTCATGCCCAAGTATGTTACAACAATCGGTTAATTATGCCATGATCCATGGAGCCTATTGTGATGAAATGCTTTTTCCACCATCTTGGCTTTAGACTGAAATCTATAATTTCCTTTCAAAGGGCACTTTTAGATTGTGGAAATCTGTACTACCACAGGAAAGAATCTTACATTGCTTTATTAAGCAACATGAAACAGGATTATAGTACCATAAAAGAGAAAATAATTCTATTTATAGTATTTTGAGGAATAGGATTTTTCATGAACAGATTTCTCTGGAAAAAGCATTTGGAAAATGCTTTGGAAATTTATTTGGAAACCAAAGTTATATATTCTGTAATATATTTTGAATAAAATATTTAGAAATGTATTTAAATAGTTTACTATATATTTTATTTTATATTATGTTTTATAGAGGGAGTCCTTTTCTGTATAGAAGTCACCCTTCCAAGTTCATTTGGACCCTGAGTATCTAAAAGACCAGAGGCTTGAAAACAAAGAGAGGGATAAACAGCAGTTATTCGGCAAACATTCACTAACTGGCACAACTGAAGGACCTTAGGAGTGGGAGAAAATTCCACTGGATATGATATACTGGCACGAAAATTGAAGGACCTGATCCTTCTCTCAGGAATCCTTGGGAACACTTCCACTGACTTTGGTGAAACAAATGTAAATGGGAAATTATTATGAAAAAAAGAAAATCAGATTCCAGGCTTGTCAACCTGACAGTTTTCATCATCACTTAATTGTTAAAATATATAAAAGAGAAATGGCTCTTTTAAATATAATAAAATGAGCTCCTGAAAGCACCTAACATCTCTTACCAAGGTTTATCTAAAACCTTCATACAGAATGAAAACAATAATCTATTTAGTAGTTTTACAGAAATCATATCTTGGATAATTGACTTTTATGATTACTTGAGTTTGCTTCTTTCAGTCCTAAGACTAATTACATTTTAGACAGGGACATTGATTAGATAATGCCACCCAAGCACCAGTTCTTAATGATGCAAAACGTGAGCCTCAGAGCTAAATTGTGTTTTCAAAAATCACTGTGCCCACAGGGCCCCTATATCCTTACCCTGTCAGTCCCATCTTTGGCAGCTTGAGGCAAGCAATAGCGTTACTTTGTTATTCTAGTATGGAGGAAACAAAGAATGGAAAAAACCAGAGAGAATTATTCCTGCTGTATTTAAAGGAAGAGATTGTAAAGGGATTTTGAAGAAAAGAGTTAGAGATAAGTATTAATAAAAGAAAAGAAAAACAAAAGAAAAGAAAAACAAAAGAAAAAGACTCCTTCAGAGAAGCTGTGATATATTGATTAACTATTTAGGGTTATTATGGTCTCATTTCTCTCTTCTCACCTGCTCAGCAGACACAGGAAATTTTTTTTACCCACCCCTCTCTCACAACTTCAAATGTGCAATAATTCTTTATTTCTCCACATGTTAAACAACTTAATGAGGATTGAAATAACATGCAGAGCTTAGCATATTACATGTGCTTAAAGGGCCTAGGGTAATAAAAAGGCTGGACTTGGGCTAGGGCCAGAAAAAGCACTTGCATCTAGGTTTAATTATTAAAAGTTTGAGACGTTGGCATTTCTCCAGTTCTTTCATTCAGCGTGGGCTTATTTCCTTCTGGATGTCTTTAATTCAGTGTATTTTGTGAAAACATAATAGCGGTTGGAGTGGCTTTGTTCATGCTGAGAAGGAGCTACCAATTGACACAGAATGCTGTAATGGCTTGGCTTGGAAGGGACCTTAAAGCCCATCTTGTGCCACCCCCTGGCATGGGCAGGGACACCTTCCACTATCCCAGGTTTCTCCAAGCCCCATCCAACCTGGCCTTGGGCACTGCCAGGGATCCAGGGGCAGCCACAGCTGCTCTGGGCACCCTGGGCCAGGGCCTGCCCACCCTCACAGGGAAGAATTCCTTCCTAATATCCAATCTAAACCTTCCCTCTGTCGTTTGAAGCCACTACATTAAAGCCATTGAAGCCGCCATTAATAGAACCACGACTCTTCAATTCAAAAAGCAAAGCTGCAAGAAGGTCTGAATTTTTAGGGAAAAATGTGGTGGGGATCTACCTCAGAACTCAGGATACCTTTTAGAAATTACGGTGGTCTTGGGAGTCGAACTCACACAGAATAAATATGTTATTTTCTCTTCTTCTCCCTTCCAGAACTATTTATTTTGTCTTCAAAATGAGCAGTTATAATAGTCTACATCATCTTGCTTTGAAATGCAGAGTAAAAGAGCCTTGCTCTAAGGGGAAGGGACACCAAAACTGTGCTCTCCTTCTCAATAGTATATCCTTTTCCAGTGACTGATATTTATGTTTTTGGCCACCATCACTTGTTCGTGTAGAGAACATTGATTCAGCAAACAAAAAATAAAATTCTAAAACTCAAGTTACAGCTTGGCAAAATACATGACCAAATTTATTACAGTTTAACAGCATGCCTTTGTTTCCTTTATAAAGAATTATAGAGTCCAGAAAGTAAAGGTGAATATAATTCCGAATTATAACTAATTCCATAGTTGAAGAAGCAGTGATTTTTATCTCATATCTGCCTTGGTCATGGTAATTATTAATTAAATGGTAATTAATTAATGAAAAAAAAATTTCCTCAAAGAAAAAGTGCAGGATGAATAAATCTAGCACCTGAACCTAAATCTTAGTACAAAACAATTTACAAAATATTCATCTCCTAAAAATGATTACATGGGTTGCTCAGACAGTCCATTAAAAAGAAACGAATGCCAATTCTGTTGAAATGAAAAGGATCCATTTTTGGTTTGATGAATAGTTTGACTCATACTACAAATATGAAAGAACATCTGAGAAATGTTTTATATATAAGGTGGCAGTTTTAGCTAATGCAGCTTGGAAACTTGCCTGAAAAAGAATATACATAGGACAATGCTAAGTGTACATATATTGTAAAATATATAGATACACAATTTTAAATTAATTCCTTCATTTATTTTAAGTACTGGTAGAAAAAAAAAAGAAGAAAAATATAGCAAGGATACTGTATGCATCTCTCTATGGCATAATGAAGAGATCCCAGACCTCACACAAAATAAGAGAAATTGTGCAGATGAGAAGCACGGGTATAATTTGCAGGCCAGAAACATTTTAGTCTCTTCTGTAAGACACTGCTCAAAGCACTAATTAATCTTGCTTAACTACACTGTGCTCGGAACTGTGTTGGTATAGGCATACTCCTTCCACCTCTGGAGCAAATTCCAAGGATTTGGGGTGGTTATTTCTGCATTGCAAGATGTGAATCTTTACATCAGACATTGTCAGGCACTTCTCCTCCTGGCACAGCCCTGATGAAGAGACCTTGCAGGGCAGACCACGCTCTCCAACGGGGCCCACAGCACAGCCCAGGGACATCAGCAAAACAGACCATGGCCTTGCTTTCAGGACAAATATAATCCTCAAACAGCTTCTGGTCAGAAGTGAATTTTTCTCCATGTACCAATCCTCACTGAATTTTTCTCACAGGAGTCTGTTCAAACTCTTTTTAGGTTAAAGCAATGTTTTAAACATAATAATTATCCTGGCTTAATTTGTTGGTTTCTGATTGCCTTTTGAAAGTGAACAATTTTTCTTCATTCGTGTTGTTCTTCCTATCACTCATATTTTTATAAATTTCTGTCTCTGATAATATTAAATGAACTTAATTTTTTATTTAGCAATTAAGAGAGTTCAGATAATAGAAGTTGTATCATTGCCTTTGCAAATGATCAGGATTTTCAGAAATGTCCTATTTAGAGCCACTTAGGTTTAGGAAAAAAATTGTAGACTCCATGTTTCTCAGAAGCAAAAGAAATACAATGTTGGTGGTATACTAAATAATAATGTATGCAATGCAAGGTTAGCATTGAAGGTTAGCCATACATGAGAAAAGAAAGGAAGAAAACACAACCAGTTTCTTGTAGACTGTGTCAGGAAAATCTAGAAAAAAATTCATCTATCAATAGATGAAGTATTTCATGACAGAATACTTTGTCCCAGCGGTCTGTTTCGTAGTTGAGAAACAGAGAAATGATAAAGAATGTATTAGATTGTATTAAAATGTATTATTTGCTGTTACAGAGACGTGATGAAGTGTAAGCAGCAGTTGAAATATGAACCTCTGGGCTGCAGACTACCAGATTCCTTTTTCTCTTCTGCATATTTCAGTCCTTCTGACTCTTGTTTTTCCAGCTTTGCTTTTCACATCAGCATTTTTGTTTGAACTACTTGCTTCCAAGCATATGTTCCTATGGTTTTCAAATTCCATTACATGGTTCTTTGTTATTCTTTGTCCAATAAGGAGAATTTTTTCATTCTCCTTATCACTGCTTTGCCATCAGTCTTGTCCTGCCATTTCTTTTGTATTGCTTCCTCTACCTTTTGTTTTTGTTTTTTATATTTTTGCTCATGTCCATACACCTTCCCAGACAAAACATCTCTAACTGAAAGTGTAAGGCAGAGTGGGAATTGCTCAGCTCCTCTGAGCACTCCAGCTCTGCAGAGAGTGGAAGACTTTTCCTGTGGTTTCCATTCAGAAGTTTCCTGTACATAGCACTGTAGACATCAAATCACTTCTATTCTCTCCTGAAAAGGGACAAGCCCAGGGAATAGATCTCACTAGTGACACCGTACAAGAGAACAGAATGACATATATTGTGAGGGAAAATAATCCTCAGTGTAAGAGGATCTCACTTTCATTCAAAATAACAGGATACTGGGCCATTTCCTTGAAAACCTATTTTAACTTAAATCTGTAAACATGTGTTCCTGTGCCACAATGGGAGGCATTCATTCAGATCCTTCGAGGAGATCGAAGTGTATTATTGGTGTTTTAATGCAATATGTGCCACAAAAGGTTATCTTTTCATTTCTTATTGTCTTCCATACTATGTCATATTTCATCACAGAATATGCTGTCAATAGGCATAGTAACAAAAGACAAGCTCATGTGGTGTGACAGGATGGGCAGAGGTCACTTTGATACTACATGATGTAGCTTTCTAGAAATGTGCCAGAAATGCTATAGTCTTAATAATTTTTATGCTTTCTGCTGTCATATAATTTTATGTAGCTGAGCCACCTCTTCATCCCCATGTCTTTATGGTATGCTCTGTACTATTTCACTCTGTTCTCCTGAGGTGTCTCAGGACCTTCTCGTTTACAGAGAAAAAGGTACAAAAGCCCCTCGAGTTATTTGAGAGCCCCCATGAGAGTCTTTTAATGCTGTATACAGCAAAGGTGTCAGAAAGAGCCTTATTTCAACAGCATTTTTTATGGCTCCTTGCAAATATTTGAAGAATTTGAACTATTAATATCTGTTTATTCTGAGCATATTTATTTCCGTCATCTACCCAGGATTAGGATCTGGCTATAGGCATTTAGATCGTGGCACAATATTTTTTAAAGATGAGTGTGACTAATTCCCTCATTTTCTTATTACATTGCAGTCCATTATTCAATGTATCATGTGCTTCGTACATACAGTGTCTACATAAAATGGGGAGAAGTTATCTGTTTGTGACCCCTGAGTATATGTAGATTTAGTCAGTTATAAACTCTAAAATAAGAAGTCAGTTTTCTTTAAAGGGAGAACAACTGTTAGGCAGTGGTTCAATTATGCATTTAAATTTAATAGAATTCTGGATTGCTCTTTTGCTCAATGGAAATAGGCATTAGCTGGGTATACACTTTCAAATGTTTCTTTTCTTTCATTTTTAGTTACTGTTCTCTATTAAAGCTGCTAGAGAGCTATTCAAAATTTTTAAAAAATGTAAATAGAATCAAAAGCTCAAGAAGGCAACAAAGGATAAAAATCTATTTGCAGCTGTGTGGTCATTGCAAGAATGAGTTAATTCTGGGCTAGTTTTTCTCTTTCTAGTTACAATCTATGTCAAGTGAATAGATGAATTTTTCCCATTTTCACTTCTCATTACAGGGTTTGTCATGAAAAGTGAGTTATCACAGGATTTTATTGCCTGATATATTTTGTGAATGATGATTGTGCAGAGGACATTTAACCTCTTTCAATAGTGTGTGACTTGTCTGTTCCTGGGAGGCAAGGGGGTACACAGGAATTCAGTGCATTATTTCCTTGCATTAAAAATCAAAGATGATTCTTTTCAATGAAGCAAAGAACAAAGTTAGAGCATGTTTAAGTGCACATTGTGATCAGACAATGCTATCCCTGAGCAGTAATCCTGAAAAATTAAAGAAAAACCTAATGTTGCAAATCATGATTACTGAAGTGTTTAGCACAGTTAAAACATTTGGACTGTAAAAGTGTTTGCTTTTACTTTTCCTGAGTTCTGACCTCCAGGGTGATGTTTCTCCACAAAACATTTGGTCCTTGCATTGAAAATGTTAACACGTAAAGGGAGTATTATTCCTTGAGAGGAACATTGTCATTTGGCACTTCTCAGATAATGTCATATGTCACAAGGGTCATCACCTTCTTCTTTTTTTCTTTTACCAGGATATTTCCCAGAACATTTTCCAATTACAGTAATTAGGAAGAGTGACAGAAGAAAGGATATATAACATTTTAATAGTCTGTATATTTTGGTTTTCCCCTGTCACCCAGCTGGAGGTAGGCACATATATTTGATACATAGAAAGTCGGGAAGGTAGGGTTGATTTTACTTCATAAATGCTCAAGGAACACACATTTCCTTATGTCACACATTACCAGATATTGCCAGATTACCAGATAATGCCTTCTCGTGGTAGTGCCATATTGATCATAATGGCTTTTACATTAAAGATCTCAATTTAATATAAGTTATAAATATCTGTTATGTGTTGCCAATAACTAAGTCAGTGGACAGATGGGAGGAATGTTGTCCTAGTAAATATGAAGACACTCTGAAATTGCAGTCACAGAAGAGTAATGGAAGCACATGACACCAGTCAGTGCCAGTAGAGGAGATCACAGCCTTGGCTCTTCGATAAACCCACATCTGGAATTTTGTGACTGACGATGAATCTGCCAATGCTTGGAGGATGTAAAGATCATCTTTACCTGGCTTTGCAAATCTACATTAAAAGCAGGCAGAAGCTCCTTGTCTGAGGATCTGCAAGCTGCTACTGAAACATAAAACACACACACACACGTGTGTAGTATATATAAATAGATGATAGATAGATAGATTCATGCATATGTGAGTTTATAAAACATAATTTTATTTAATAGATACAGTGGAAACCATGTTGTAATGTAATGCCATGGAACAAACAGGGCATTTCAGTGCTGGAATCATGAATTTTCACAGTGGGGCATGAAAAGCACAGCTATATCAGGAAAGAAAAGGCCCCACGGTCTGTTCACTGGATCCAAGGGAAATTGCCATGGTTCAGGCAAATATGTTTCTTTTAATCAAGATGGGCTTTATTTGAAGAATTGACACATCCTCGCCACCATCAGAACTCACTTATTGCACTGGAGAAACCTTGCAGGTACTAGAAAGACTTTATCTGTGGGAGTAGTAGAAAACTATTTTGTTAAAGAATTGCAGATCTTTTGAAGAGCTACCATCAAATGTTTATTACCCTCAAACAAATCTGCCTTTTTTTTTTTTTTTTTTAAACTGGAGAGAGTAAATTCAGTTACTAGACTGTCTGAGGCTGCTCATGGGAACAGCCCTGTTGACTTTGCAGAACTAAGTTCTGTTTCACTGAACAAAAGTCACAGAACAGAATTTTGTCAATTGTGGTCAAACAGTTTCAGGAATAGGGTTGTTCCAAAGAGAACCACCAGTAATTAGTCATGCATCCATACCCAAGAAAGCCCACCATAATTTCTTTAATCAGTCACAAATTGGGAATAGCACATGCAGAAAATTTAATGTGCTTTAATCAAAGGGCACAATCATCCAAATATAATTCTATAAGGATGCTATCAGCCACTGACAATACTGCCTGCCAACTGTGCAATGTCTTGAGGTACAAACAAATCATGTGTAAAAGCTACTAGCACATTTATCACGGAATGATGTCTAAAGGCAGATTTATGTGTAGCCAAAACATTATTCCTTAAAACACAATCCATTACCTGTGCATAAACATGTTCAAGCAATTTAGACAATGTGTGTCACAGTGGAAGAAACCATAGCACTAACCCAGGGTAAAATGATTCAGAGGCTGGTGCCACTCTGAGCTTCATGTCCAGATGTAAACTGCCCATTTATAATAGCAAATTAATCATGGGAAAGCCAAAGGAAGATGGGGAGGTTGACAATCAAAGTTGTTGTCATATTCTGAAATCCAAGTACATCCATACTGACCAGTCCAGAACAGCCCTGCCGGTTAGTGAAAAATGTGTAGAAAAAAAGGTGGGAGGAAGAAGATAAATTTATTTAGCTTTGTTTGATATTGGGACATTCTAACCCTAATTCCATAGCAGGCAACTAGTCCTGCTAAAGTTCCTGGAACCACACCAGTGAGCATTCACCAATTTGAATATGGAATATATTGTAAATATCACTAAAGAATCACGGTAATGTGCTCTGGGCATCCAATGGGATGAGGTCTAAAAGCAGTATTAGTAATAGAATTATATTTTTAATTATAGTACTATTTCTGGTAACTATTTGAATAGGTAAAATTCTTCTCAAAATATTTTTTCTGGGGACCAAAAGTGTGGACGTTCTCTTGGCTATCTACTTTGAAATTATCTAAGATCCATTTGAGACAATGTACATGAAAAGGTTTTAGAAAGGTCCATTGGCCTGATTGCCTTATTTCTAAAATATTAAGTCTGTCATCTTTGTGGCAAAAAGCTTCTTAATCCACCTCTAAATTGCCAAAATCATAATCCTTCTATAAGAATACTTTGGGGTTCTATTTTTGATTCGGATGAACCACACATTTAGGAGTGGATCTTAGCCAGGATCACAAGGAATAACTAAACAGTGCCTGCACAGAAGTTCATGTACTGTCTATAGAAAACAAGTCCTGGGGATAATTTTCATCAATGTTCTTAGGAGGAGGAGGAGTGTATATGTGTGAAGCTGTGGTAAATTATGTTTCATATTACATAGCTGACTGACTGCTATCTCTCAGTGAATGTAAATTAAACTGCAAAAATTAAAAATCAGGAATATTTTCTGAAATATTAAGTGCCAGTCTCAATGAGTGCTCATGACTGATTCACTAGCAGTGATCAGGGAGAAATATTAATCTATTTTGTACCCTTGGGTCTTCATCAAGGGCCAGATTCAAGATTGCTTGAATTCAATAAAAAAAGTTCCTTTTTCCTCTTCTTCAGGTATTTTACTGCAGCTTGCTTTAGACACCTGAAATGTATATCACCCATCAACAGGAGTTTCAGTATCTGAACAATGGCTCTCAAGCTCAAGGCCTTACTTCTTTCTTTTCTATTCTCCTGGCAAAGAAACATTTTGATTTGATTCTGATCTCAAAACTGTTAACTGTAGCATGTTTATTTTGACAAGCACTAAGACAATATTTTTAGACATTCTTCAGGAATTTTGGCAGTTCATAGGCCAATAAAATGAAATTTCCCTGAAGCTGGTCACTAAGCATCCATGTTGTAACCAGGTCATTTAAGTCAGTTTTATAGGAAGGATTTTAAACACAACAATGATGCCGTATGTTGTGGAAAATGCTCAAATCCCAAACTTTGATGAATCTTGATTGGTATATTGGCAATCAGGAGTAAAAAAATGTAATAACTTTTCCCCCACCTTTTGGAAAACTGCATGCCAGACTGTAATGTTTATTGATCACCATTCTTTATCACTTTCCACTGACCATTTATGTCCATAGTTATGCATAAGGACTATTGACTGGGTAGTAATTACCCTCTAATGTAGGTCAGCTAAGGTCACCAGTACCAACTTGCCCTTCTTGATTTTTGTTAATTTAGTTTATTGGGATTTTGTTTTTCTCATTTTCAGTTTTGGAATTGATTTCCTTTTTTGTGCCTTTTTACATGCCATGCAATATTTAAGTTGTTTACAAGCTGCAAAGAATCTTCAACTTTATAAGTTCTTTCAGGAATATCTATTTCCACTGTTATTTTATGCTAGTCTTCAAGGATCCAATATATATTTTCTGTTTAAAATCTAAAGTGCAAAAAGAAAAGAAAGAAAATTAGTGTAAAAAACCACAAAAAACTCAGAAATATTTTTTTAATATTTGCTTTTCTTTGGGACAACTGACAGGCAGTAACTCAGATTACATTTTCTCTCATGAAAGAATGCATAATGAATTCACCTTCTTGAAGAGGCTATTGAAGTGGGAGTAGGGTGGGATTTTGTTTGAAGATGTGGGTCAGAACTTTAATTCTGGTCTTTTAGTTATAAGAGCTGAGCCAGCATAGGGTGTGGAAGTATAAATCTACTCCTGAAGCATTAATCTACTCCTGAAGCGTGGGTCCACAATGAATTATTGCATTCCGCAAGCAAATAATTAGAGATAAAATCATGAGATGGGGATATTATTTGTTACATTTGTCTGCTATGTCTGAAATTGAACCTTGAGTACTTCCAGGGACCGGTCATGTGTTCCAATTCACTTTCACAGAACCAAACACACGAGGGACCTGATCATCACCGAGTTTGTCTTTGAGATGACACAGCCACAGAAGTTATGATAAGTAGTAATAGAGTTTAATCAACCATTGAATTGTGACAAAAATGGGTGACATACAACCCCGGGCTGTGGGGAGCAGGGCCAGGGATTCTGCTTCTGCAAGAAGTGTGGCACTGGGTGCAAAAAAATTTTTTTTGCTCTGCCAGGAGTGTGCCCAGGTGGCCAAGAAGGCCAACGGCATCCTGGCCTGTGCCAGGAATAGTATGGCTAGCAGGACCAGGGAGGTCATTCTTCCCCTGTACTCGGCACTGGTGAGGCCACACCTTGAGTATTGTGTCCAGTTCTGGACTCCTCAATTTGGGAAGGATGTTGGGGTGCAAGAATGTGTCCAGAGGAGGCAAACAAGGCTGGTGAGGGGCTTGGAACACAAGCCCAACGAGGAATGCCTGAGGGAGCTGGGGATCTTTAGCCTGGAGAAAAGGAGACTCAGAGGTGATGTTATCACTCTCTACAGCCACCTGAATGGTGGTAGTAGTCAGGTGGGGGTTGGTCTCTTCTCCCCAGCAACAACTGACAGAACTATCTTAAGCTGCACCAGGGGAAGTTTAGGTTAGACATCAGAAAAAAATTATTCTCTGAAAGAGTGATTGGGCATTGGAATGGTCTGCCTGGGGAGGTGGTGGAGTCACCATTACTGCACGTGTTTAACAGAAGTATGGACATGGCACTCATTGCCATGGTTTAGTTGATGAGGAGGTGCTAAGGTCATAGGTTGGACCTGATGATCTCAAAGGTCTTTTTCAACCTAGTTCATTCTGTGATTCTATGAGAATTTTGGGGGCAAGAAAGCTAATCATAGATTATTTTGCTTTCTGTAGTCTTCTATGTTTAATTGAATTTTTTTAAATTGAGTAACCACACATACAAAGGATATTTGCATTTCATGGCATGCAGATATCTGAAAGATAACTAAAACTGCCTGAATTTCCCCAAACTATTTTTTTGTTTCATATAAAATTTAAAAAAAAAATTCTCTAGACTGTCTTTTATCTAACCCTATGCAATGTTCCCCATATGAATATGTTCACATATTCCACAGAAAATGGTTTCTAGTTATCTCCTTCTCCAGGCAGTTCAGAAGAGTATTATTGGTGGCTTAAAGAGTGATTAAGCAGTTGGGACATCTTCGTGGGAACACTGAATCCATCTCTGTGAATTAGGATCATTGTAGAAGATATCTGACTGCCACATAGAAAATAATTTAGCATAAAATTATTTCGGTAAGGGTATTTTTACCCTAAAGAGCCACAGGTGAGATGCCAACTCACCAAAAA
>WEKY01024115.1:73048-99287 GCA_013390045.1 Picathartes gymnocephalus
AAAAAAAAAAAGGCTGAAAATATGTTGAAGCTTGTTAGTTTCTTGAGTCTTTGCTAAGTATAAACCAGGTTTCATAAAGTGTTTCATTCATGTCAGGCTGTCCAGACTTCAGAGTGACTGGCCATAGTGCTTCATCTTTGGAAGGCTGGAATTCCCCGTGGCTGTTGTTCACACTGACCTTTACATTGGCTCATTGTCCACACTTGACATGGGTCAGGCAGACAAAAGCTGCTTTCCTCTTGTCAGTCAAACTGAGTCCTTTCTAATTTGTCCTTTAAGGCCATGTCGTGCCTTTTGTGAATCTTTTGGACATGACAAATCTTATGAGAATGTGTTTCTTGAGGAAGGCCAAAGTGTCATATCCTTTTTGATAAAAACCAGGAAAATCCCTGCAAGCATTTATTCCTGTTACTATGTACAAAATAAAGCAAAAAAACCCAAAACTCAAGATGCATTGGGGAATCATATAGGTCAGTAATCCTAGTCCTAAGATTAACTTCTGCCTTTTGAGTTGCCTGTCTTAAATTTTTTTCCATGAAACATCTATACATGAGGAGCCACTTTTCTGATCCCCTGGGAGGGTAGCTATAGAGTCACAGACAGACAGTTTTAGCTGGTAAAAAACAAACCAACTCCTCTTTGAAGAGCACATTAACTTGAAATTTTGCCCACAGCTACATGTTTCCTGGACCAGAACTGATGTTAGTCTTGCTATTGCAAAGAAAGAACAGAATTAGTGCATGACTCTTTTCATTAACTATCTGAATATGCCTTGTCTGCTGTTATGTAACAGCCTCCTGTGTAAACTAAATATGCCTGTGGGATGTTTTGCTAAAAATAAAATAAAATCGTTTCTGGTGCTAAGTATATGGGTCAGAGGTAACATGTTGTTCAGTGTGGCGTGGTAGAATCAGACTTTTTCATTCTGTCCAACAGTCAGTTGCTGCTGCTTACATTTAGTTTCAGGACCTGATGACCTCTAATTAAAGTAATTAACCCTCAAAAAAAAAAAAAACCCCAAAAAAAAAAACAAAAAAAAAAAAAACCAGAAACTTTAGAAATGTAGTCTACAAAATGTAGAAGATGGACATAAATTAATAAACATATTAAGAAAGCTACTTAAGAAAAGAAAATATCTTCTATAAAGTAAAACAGATTTTAATACACTGAAAATATCCTCCAGTTATTTTGAGTTATTTTGCTTGTATATGATGCCAGCTGATTTCCTGGCCGCAGAAATTTTTGAAAGGAGCTGAGTATAAGTAAATGTGGCTGAGGTCAGCATGTAGCAACTTCTCTTAGGATTAGGGCAGAGCTACAAAGTAGAATGTGTCTCAGCTCTCTAAGTGGTTTTGGAAAAAATCAGATGGCCCATTCTTTGGGCCCTTGAAAAGTGCATTTTCACTGCATTATCTTACAGTCTCTTAAATTATCTTACAGTTCTGGCTTCTCAGGAAAGCCATGTTAAAACACCAGAGGTGGAATTCATGCCGCTACACTTAAGAAGGCTAAAAATAAGTTTCTAAGAAATATTTTTTGTTTGAAGATCCTTTCCATAATCAATAGAGACAAATGCTTTCAGAGAGCAACCCAACCATTCCAAAAGTATAGCTTAAAAATGTAGCAAAAGGAACCTAGGGAAGGAGTCAAGAATTGGTTCTGAATTTCCAGGTGGACAGACTTAAGAGATACCATTCAATTTTCAAGATAATTTCAATATATGCCCACCTATGACTCTGGTCTTATTCAACCACCCTTTCACACAGTCTTGCTGCAGATATGAAATGGAGCTTTGTTCCTTTTGGGACTTTCTATCAGATTGTAGTGATCACACATCCAAAGACATAGATTTTGTTTAGTAAATATATCAATACACACTTTACTATAAGTTCCACATTGTTAAGTACTAAAGAGTGTGAAAAATCCCACATGGCCAGAACTCCAGAACTGCCACTGATTTACAAGCACTTTCAAGAAAAAGGATCATTGAGTCATAGAATGGTTTGGGTTGGAAGGGACCCTAAAGCCCATCTTATTCCACCCCCTGCCCTGGGCAGGGATCCCTTCCACTATCCCAGGTTGCTCCAAGCCCCATCCAATCTGGCCTTGGAAACTGCCAGGGATCCAGGGGCAGCCACAGCTGCTCTGGGCACCCTGGGCCAGGGCCTCCCCACCCTCACAGAGGAGAATTTCTTCCTTATCATTTAAACCTTTTCCTTCTGACTTTAAATTCACTACACCTTGTCCAAAATGAAGCACCAGACCCTATTTTGGGTCCACTAAATTTGGTTGAGCTGAAAGGTATATTGCATCTTGCCTGGTCTGTCCCTGGTTGTATTTACTGATGGAATAAGGTCACTTAGAGGACTTTAACCTCATCAGCTCATTCAGCAATATTAGGTGAACTTTGTTTTATGTTCAGACAGTTTAGCAATGATGCCTTTTATATGACTAATTTATGTCAAACATGTCAAGATTGTTTTTTCAGACGTGCTGCATCCAGTATGGCATCAGTTAGCAGTCATTCAATACACAGCTGCATACCTAAAGAAGCAGTGGTTGATGAGAAGCACCAAATATATATATTTTCTACTTAAAAAATACACTAGAATTAAAATTAGGGCAGAATTTCAATATAGAAAGTAGATTTTCTTGAGAATTTATTGTAATTTCCTGTCTTAGAACACCCTTTTTGAATTTTCTTTTATAGTGCAGTAATATATAACTTAATTTTTTTGCCCTAGTCAGATAAGAACAAGACAAAACCCAGTAGGAATTCTTAATGTATCAGGAAGAGAACGTGTGCTGGCTTGTAAGAGAACTGTCACGTGGCACTGACAACGTTGTTGTCATTGCCATGGAGTCCAATGTTGTATCCAAATAAGAAGTTATGACTAAGATGTAAATTATTTCACTTGAACTGTAGCCATGTTTTTTGGCCACAGTTAATATTAGTAAGAATGTTGAAGTAATCTAAATGGTTCAGTACTACTTTTAAAAAATTGTCATCCAGTAAGATTCAGTCTCCCAGCTCAAAGAGTTTTTCAAAGAATAGTAGGTATTTAAAAATGTCTAGAAATGTATATGAAAGCTTAAAGTTTTGTTTTATTTTTCTTTTATAAATAAATATTCATGTTAGGTGCTTAATCCATTGAGATCCCTCTCATTCACTATGGAAGGATCATTTCTATAACACCTACAGGAATGCACACAGGAGACAAAGAGAAGGAAATATATTACTTTTCAGCTCTTCTGATGTCTTTGTAGAACACTGAAGGACTTGATTGTCAGTGTAGTCCTAAAACATGTAATAAAACCATGTTGTTGAAACAAGGCCTGTGGAATGTCAGCTCAGTTTGTAGTGCAACACCTCAGAGACATTCCTGGTATTCGAAGTACCACATCATTCTCCAAGAACATCTGCTCTTCTACCTGCATCTGTACTGAACACAGCTCAGGTGACTCCAGCACCGGCTTCAAATTATGCCTTTCATACTTCTCCCTTTTAGCCACAGTATTCAATAAGCATAACATTAAAGGAAGATACTTCACTTCAAAATTGAATAAAATATTTCTTTTCAGTGTGGCTTTGGCTGTTCCAGTATTGAAGAGAAGACTTGAATCTAGGTTATGTATTAAGTGCTGCGGTGACTCCTTGAGACTGGAAATGTTTCAGATGCAAAAGTATTCAAATGGGACAGATGTTATCATGTGTTTGTGAGTCATGATAGGTGTTATTGATCCAATTTGCCTACCTTAGATGCAGTCTCTAAATTAGGAACCCAACATTCTGAAATTGACAATTTTTCTTCTTGAGGAGTATACAAAGGAAAAGGAACTCTTTTGGGGGAGAAATTCAATTTGAAGCAGTTTCTATATCATATAAAGCTTTTGCATTAATTTGCAATAGAATCAAGAGGTACTACCAGATCCACAAAAATACAAGTACACAGAAATTTCCACATACTTTTCTTTCATTCTTGGACAGTTTTTCTAAATCTAATGAAAGATATGTGCTTTTTTTTTCTTTTTTTTTTTTTTTTTTCCCTGAAATAATATCAGTGTAGTCAAATTTTTGAGAAAAGGTTGCTTTTTAAATTCTGGAAATTGTTTTACAGTAGGAGAAAGGGAGACTGGTCCTGGAATATTTTGTCCCAATCCTTTATTTGGCTTTGAAGATACTGTATTCATTCTGTTCATTTTTTTGGAAATTCAAGTGAAGCAAAGAAGTATTTAAAACTGATATCTATGGACTGAATATTTAGCCAAGAAACATATTGAGTGAAAATACAGAAAAACTCAAAACACTGACTTAGCACTTTACAGGTCCTGTAGTTTCAGTTATAGGGATTTCAATCTAGTTCTTTCAGTAAGAACATTTCAAGAAAATGTAAGCTAAGATGTTTGTTATGATCTCTTAAGACCAAAGTTTGATTAGAAATACTAATATCTCCTATCCCTTCCCTGTTCCTGGGAAACATGCCCAGGAAAAAGAAAAAACAGGGTAAAACGAGCCTGTGATAAACACTGAAAAGCTTTAAGAGGAAAAAAAAAAAAAAAGAGAAAAAGACAAAGTATTTTTCAGTTTTAGTTTGTGCATAACATTTGATAGTAAAGGAAGTATAGACTTCTAACTTTGTTGGAGGAGATTGATCAGGCTACATCTCCCATCATGACATTCACTAAGAAATAATAGAAATTTCTTCTCAGTTTCTACAACATAAAGCAAGTAGAGCTTGCTTATTCCTTTCCCAGAGAGCAAAAGGACACATATGAGGAATAGGATGGAAATAAGTTTCAGACTAACCTATATCTCCACTACTCAGTGCAGAGAACTTGAGTTGCTCAGTGTGTATGTAGGAAGGGTAAAGCAATTTAATACTATTGTAGATGACAAGCAAATTACAGCCCCAGAAAACAAGGAAGAAACAGGAAAGTTGTTATGATTTAGATGTGTAATGATACTTCCACAGGCTACTGCTGTCTAAATGCTTCTCACACATCAACCCTTGCCCTCGGCTGTATGTGAAGTCAAAACAAGAAGATACTAAAAGCTGAATTCATGGGGAGAAATCCTAACCCCACTCAAGTCAGTGGAACTAGTCCCTCTGTTGTAAACTGAACGCATCTTTCACACCTGGAATTTGCAGTGTGATGGGAAGTTCCTGTTGCAAATATTGAATGGGCTTAAAGTAGCACAGACAGCCGGGTGAAAAAAAGTGGGTACCTTACTCATAAAAATTACAACACCGTGGTTACGTGATGCTCATCAGGAATTTTTAATTCTTTTTTTCTTGTGTAATTTTCTCACTTATGAAAAAATGAAAAAATATTTAGAACAGTGTTAGGATGAGGTCAGGCTCAGAAAATAATTTAATATGAATATCATTATTAAAATCCCACTGCCTCAAATAACTTTTTTCAGATTAATAAATCTGCTGAGGTATAAAATTATCTGATTTATAACTACGCATTAGTAGATCTGAAATGCCAGTTATTATCTCCCTGTTTAATACTCTGATTATTATATAGTTTTATGCAGCTTCTAGAATAGGTTCAAAAGGAAGAGAAATAGGAAATTTTTAGCTACTATTTCAATTAGTTTGCCAGACAAGGAAGTAACACTCAGAGTTAAATTTTCAGAGATTATCATAATCTGAAATAAGATACCATAGTGTTAGTAATTGGCATTGTAAATAATTTCATTGTTTAATGGAAATCCAGGAACTGGGTACTTCAGAAATAATTTACAGTATAGTAACTTTGTTTCAGCACTATTCTTAATCATTGTGCTTCCTGCTCTGCTAATAAATAAACTGAGAATTTTGTATTGTCCATGAAAGAACACAAAGATATTAATCTTACAGGTCGTACATTAGGTAAAAATCCTTCGTGGGTAAGAACAATATCTTGACTGAACTCTGAGCAGTGAGAAAAAAAAAATCACTGGCAACTCTTTTCTGTAGGTGATGAATTGCAGGGTTAGTAATTACTGAAGATATAGGCCTCCTTATACAACATGAAAGTCAGGAACCTGTCTCTTACTGCTAGAGATCTTTTGACACTGAGAATAAGCAGAAAAAGAGTTCTGCTGTGCTAGTTATTTCATAAGTTACAAAATTTGGCAATTGTGCAAAATTTGACTATTCTTGACACAATGCCTTATTTTAGACCTCATTTCCTTTGGTGAAAGTTTTCTCATTTAATACCTGTCCTGTTTTTCTCTAAAATATAGTGGAATGGGAATACAGACCTTGTGCAGAAAATGGATTAATTCCTGATGGGTTTCTATGTGCAAATTTATTAGAAAAATAGAATGTGATTCTGCAAACCATGACTGCTCTTTCCTGAAAACTTATTTTGTCCCATACCAACACCACTGGGGTTTCCACATCCAGTTCTAGATGAATTACACAAAGGCTTCTATATCCTACAGTCCATAATGGTGTGGACATTCCCTGAAGGGAAACACCCCAAAACACGATTTTTAAAAGTCTTCCCACCCCACACACACACAAAGAAGTACAGTTACCTTTAAGTAAAGATTTTAATTTTGAAGAGAAAGCAAAACAAAAAACACAGCACAGGGGAATATCAAAATAAGCCTTAGGGCCTTTCTCTGGAAGAAAAGTATACCCGTACAGCTACTGTAGTTAGCAAAATCTACTGTGGAGCTAGCAGGGACTCTCATTTAGCTGAGAAACCAGCATCTGGCAATGACTGATATAAAAAGATGAGCTCACACTTTACCTTGTGTCAGTTGCTTTTTTGGGTAAGCACATGACATTAGCACAGTTAGGAAAATATAAATCTCAACGTTCAATGTTAGTAACTTCCCTTACTCCCTGGGAATTTCTGCAGTCAAACTATGTAAAAGATATTCTGTAGGTGTTAAGGCCAAGGACAATATCCAACTTTGCTCATAATTCAGGCCCCATTTCAAATCACTGAGCCATCAGAGACAGAATCCACGAGTTTGGAGTTCAGGTTCAAGATCAGACATTTTGTTGGAAATGTTCTGACCATGTAATGTTCATTTTACATCTTCCATAATAAAACTAGTAAAAAAATCTCTTCCAGTCACCTCCTCCACTCATTTCATAGGTATGGCTAGAGCTATTCTCATTCTTTTTATATCACATCCTTTTCATATTAATGTTCTGCTGGTCTCCAAAATCACTGGAGGAATTTTTATAGTCTCTCCTAGAACACCATTACTCTGTCTGTAGCATGCCTGTGCTGCCACATCTGAACCCCCAAGTCTCAGAGCTGTGCTGTAAAAAATTGTCTGGATGGTCAAAGCCAAGGAGTGATGGTGAACGGAGTTAAATTCAGTCGGTGGCCAAATACTTTTGTTTATGATCTGGACAAGGAGATTGGGTGCACGCTCAGGCGGTTTGCAGGCGACACCAAGCTGTGGGGAGTGTGGATCTGCTGGAGGGCAGGAAGGCTCTGCAGAGGGATCTGGACGGGCTGGATCCATGGGCTGAGGACAGAGGTGTGAGGGGCACCAAGGCCTGGTGTTGCGTCCTGCCCTTGTGTCCCACCCAGCCCTGCAGCTCCAGGCTGGGGCAGAGGGGCTGGAATGGGCCCTTTGGGAAAGGCCCTGGGGGTGCTGGTGCCGGGGCTGGACAGGAGCCCAGGGGAGCCCAGGGGAGCCCAGGGGAGCCCAGGGGGGCCCAGGGGAGCCCAGGGGTGCCCAGGGGGGCAGGAGGCCGATGGTCCCCGGGCTGTCCCAGCCAGGGTGTGACACAGCCCCAGGGCAGGGCCTGTCCCCTGTGCTGGCACTGCTGAGGCACCTCCAGTGCTGGGGACAGCTCTGGGCCCCTCAGGACAGGAGAGACACGGAGGGGCTGGAGCGTGTCCAGGGCAGGGAACGGAGCTGGGGAAGGGGCTGGAGCCCCAGGAGGGGCTGAGGGAGCTGGGAAAGGGGCTCAGCCTGGAGAAAAGGAGGCTCAGGGGGGACCTTGTGGCTCTGCACAACTCCCTGCCAGGAGGGGCAGTGAGGGGGGGTCGGGCTCTGCTCCCGGGGAACAGGGACAGGAGGAGAGGCAGAAGGATGAGGGGGAATGGTCCAAAGTTATGTCAAGGGAGGATTAGATTGGACCTTAGGGAACATATCTTCACTGAAAGAACTGTAAATCTTTGGAAAAGGCTGTCCAGAGCTGCTAGGGAGTCTCCATCCCTGGGGAGACTTTAAGGATGTGTAGATGTGACACTTAGGAACAGGCATTGGTAGTGTACCTGGCAGTGATGGACTCAATGACCTTAGAGGTCTTTTCCAATCATAAGGAATCGATTATTCTATGATTTTCATATAGAACTAAAAGTCTATTGAGTTTTTTTCCTTTTTTTTTTTTTCTTACTTCACCACAGTCTACCAAAATATTTTAATCATCTTTTGAATGGTTAATGTAGCAATGAATCTCATAGCTGAAAAAAAATATTTGGACTTAAGAAAAAAGAAAAAAAAAAATTCTCTAAATTGTAGTTCCTTCATTCTCACATATAACAGTTTTCAAGCTTTTAATAGTTTTTGGTTTCCTATGACTGGATCGTTAGTAGCACATCTGGAAAATTTACAAGACAACCTGTTTCACCTAGGTTTTCAATGCAGCAAGGATTGTGTCATTTGGATAAAGCATTATACTTCTCAACTGAGATTTAAAAATCACTCCTAGGAAAATCAGAAGTGATATTAAATGGGTACTGATATTGCAATTGGACAACAGGCTCCTGTTAATCTTCTCTAAAAAGCAGATGAAACGTAATTCCTCACATAAAGCTAATTCTGTGGTTTCCTGGTTCCTGTGGGCTGTACTAGCAGATGGTATCAGCAGCATTCCTTCAGCTTTGGCTAAGACTCAGATTTTCATTTCAATTTGTCTCTTTTTAATTTCAACCATGGGCACTATATACAGTAGCTGCTCGAGTTAGTCAAATAATTATTGCAAAACACCATTTGTGGTGAAATTTAATGCCTACCTACTGAACAGGAATTTGCAGATAGCATTTTTCATTTCTTGGCAGTGAGATTTAGAGAGAGTCCAAATGACCTTTTTTCATAAGGCAGTGAAGGCAGATCCTTGAATAGGTCTTGGAATGTCACAAAGCATTCTTCCTTTTTAACATTTTGAGTCTCTTTTGCTGCGTTACTTTTCAAATGTCTTTCCATATTATTTATGGGCCCAGCTGGCAGTATAAAGAACCTCAGATCCTCAGCAGGGCCTGGGTCTGAGGTAGAACAGTTTGGAGCTGGTGCTACATCTCCTCATTGGTAGAGAGGGTTCTCCAAAAGGTAGAAGTCTCCATCCAACAACCTTGTCAAACACAGTTAACAAAAATTTAAAAGGTAGGAAAGCATTAGTAATTCAACTAAGAAAATGTTACTGATTTCAGTAATGAGGCTGAATGGGCAGACAGATGGGGGGAATTAAGACTTAATGAAAAATATGATATATAATTATATACAAAAATGGACATGTGAGAAGCATTTTAATAATGGTAATTTGTTTACTTAAGGATGTGCATTGTAAAATTCTTCATATAACATTCCTCAAATCAAATATAATTAATGATCAGAGACCATGGATAAGAGGAACATAATCTTAGTGGAATACCTCGGTATGAGCTGTAGTTTAAGGATAAAAATTTGTATCTTTTAATTAATTTTATTGATCTCATGTTGAAATCTATAAGCTTATTCTACACTCTCTGCATCCACCCAATTTTTATTTTTACTGATGGGATTATAATCTGTGATAGTTATTTTTAAAATCTTTTTTACCTACAAATAATGACTGCGAACTAGTGAAAAGGTTTGTTATTTAAATAGCAGAGGCACACCTTGTTTGTTGTAGAGCAGACAAAAACTCATCTTCAATTAAAAAGAAAATTCTAGGGGTTTTTTTTATTACTTTTTTATCAGGACAGAAAGAGTTTATTAGTAAAATTCTGCTTATATTCTTATGATAAAGTAATGCCACATAAAATTCTTATCCTGGGATTATGAAGAATATTTACTACCTAGGTCATTTTAAATGTCATTAAAATTCCCAGTGGAATTAAAATAACAACATTTTCCTTCCTGACGTAACAGCATGAATTTAGTTATGTACAACTGTCTTTGTAAACATTTCCTAGGGTATCTCCTAGTACCTTTTATACAGTAGAAGATTTGTGGCTCAAAGAAAAACAAATCCTACAACTTTCTTTTACTAATTTCAAAGCTCTTAGAAATGTAAGTCTGCCCTTGATGACATTCATCAAATATTTACCAAATGTGTCCTTCCACATCATCTTAGTATGTAACTGATTAAAGATTTAAAAGCTGTCAACAGTGGTATATTTATAAGTTTGACTGCAAAATCATTACATTGCCTATAAACTTTGCCATCATACACTAAACCTGTGAAGGAAAAAAAGGAGAGAAATTCCCTCTGGTATTTTCTGGGCAGGTGTTGTGCATTTTTGAGTTAAATTTTCGTTTCACAGGTGCCAGGTGTCCTCTTGACCCATTAAAGTGTTGGGGTGTTGCCGGGGAATACTGGATAGGAGGGTTGTTGGTATTGTGTGCTTACTCACACCTTTTAGTACTTTAATGATGAGAGGCAATTTGTTATATTATTTAAATACAATTAATTTATAAACATATAGAAAAAATATCACAGTACTTTACATTGTCTTACTATTAGGGAACATAAGGAGTGTGCCTTAATATTTATCAGCATTTAAATGCGTTATTGAATCAAAACTATATTTGGTAAATATGAACCTGTTAAGAAGATAAGGACAGAGAGAAGGTTAGGTCAGCAGGAGGACAGGCGATGTGCAGTGACCAGCTGTGACAAAGGATGATCAGCTTAAAGCAGGCAGATAGATAAGAGTAAAAAGAGTTAAAAAGTGAGAGGATGAAACTAAGAAAAATAAAGATTAAACAGCACGAATAAAGTTCCTAGCACTGAAGTCTATTAGTGTATGAAATTATCTGCTGTAGGAAATGATAGATATCCTATTTTTTGACTCACTGCACACTAGATGGGATAAGGTATTCATAAACAGATAGTAGTAGGGGAAGAAAAATCTCTATTCTTAAAAGCAGAAAGGCAACAAAATAACCTTAACAAGGTTTTACAATTTTGCAATTTCCTTGGGACTACTTACCTGACTTAGTGGCAGATACTGCAGAGCAGTCTGTCTGTCTGAGATTTTTAATAGGTTGTTTTAATAAGCCTTTCTTGTGATTTGTGTTTCTGATACAAACAGCAATTACCCAGCCAAGTAATGAGACTCTAATGAACATGTCTTTCCTAGATTACTTTAGAAGTTCATCAGAGAAGCTAATAACATTGTAAAACTAAAATCTCCTTTTTTTCCCCCCTGTCAAGAAACATCTGATTGTTCTAAGTGCTTTTACAAAAACAATGGAGAGAAAATAAATATATATGTCTGTGCACATGTGTGTGATCATCAAATACATGTTGTTTTTATCTACAGTATGGTATAGAGTAAAGAAAATAAATTTGTATTTTCATGCTCTGATCTACATGTGTACATCAATGTATTTGTTTTCACTGCAGATTTTGTGTAAAAGTGTACCTCCCCTGTGCACAGAAGGGAGATTTCTAATATTTTGGAAATTTTAATTATCTAGTATTTCTAAGAAAAAAAAAATTAAAAATTAAAAAAAATAGAGGACTTGATCAAGGCTATGAACTGCAGTTCAAAACAGTACCAAAAGTACAATGAAGAAGGGAAAAGTGGGATGAAGATTTAAATATGCTTGCAGAGGCTTAAGCAAGGACCCTATTTCACTGAGCTAAATAATCAACATTTCTGTACCATCAAGTGTTGCAAATCATCTACCTTATAACTCAGAGATTTAAAAGGTTAAGGTGGAATTTTTTAAGTACTTGACTGGCAAAAAAAGGATAACATTACAATTTCACTTCTTTAATTGATTTAGACAATTATTTTTTGATGGGATCAATCACATCCTAGAAGGGCTGATTTCCTCTCTCTTCTTACATATAGAACCTTCTAAGACTAACTCTACTGTTCAGTTCCCCATTAAATAAACATTTGATCAGAAGAATCCCACCATGAACAATAGTTCCTGAGTGATGTGACTCAAAAATGTTCATGCCAGTAAGTCTTAGCTGTGAGAAGAGTTTGTTTTAGAGGTTAATTAATGTATGCAGCAACCTCATGACTTCAGATGCTCAAGGTTGACCTTGAGTTCTGCAACAAAATAATACTGTGAATTGTTTTACTGGAATAGATTTAAAAGCAATTTCAATTTTCAGTCATTTTGATAAGGAGAGGTGTTTTGGTTTGTTTGCGTTTTTCCCCCAGGTGACATTATTTACTGATTTTTTAAATTTGTTTTTGTAGATATTTGCCTCTCACAGTCTGTCCTTATAGGATGAGGAGAAAGCACAACAGAATGTGTTGATGTCAGTACTTGGAAATAATTATTTCTTTATCATATCTAAATATTTCCCAGAAAAATTTTCTTTATAGGAAATTACTTCATAGCAATGGGGTGAACTCCAGGTGGATGCTTTTCTGGTTCAGGAATTCAAATTCCAGTTTTAAGTTTTAAGAGCTTTTAAGGTGTTTATTTTAAATGACTACTCTTTTAAGGCCAAAGAGAAAAAATAAATGCTCAAAGTGTAGGAATTTTTATTTTCCTACATTTAGTCAATAGAAATGCAAAAAAACAGGTACTGTTAATATTTTGGTAATTTTCTAGACACTGCTAAAATAAAAATTGCTGATAATTTGTGTCAAGCAAGATTCAGTGAAAAAAAAATTAATTCGGTCCTGCTGTTTTGACTAAGAAGAAATATGAATAGTGACAGCAAAAACTTTTTTATCACAGAGAGAGACCTGGAATGCAGATTCCTAGCCCAAGGACCTCTAAACTTTTCCTCCTGGAACTCAATTGCTTTCCTTCAGGTCAGAAATTACACTCCTTGAATTCAAAGTGTGTAATTGCTGAGATAAACCATTCAGGAACAAGCCTTGCCTTGCAAATTGATGGCTGCAGATTGCTGGTGTACAATGACAAATGATGACTCTGCTCGGGATGTGTTTGCAAGCAGAGAAATAGGGGCCAGGCTACGTGCATCAAACACTTAAATTACACTGAATAATGTGACTGGTTGTAGTCAATAGTAAGTGGAAAACATCAGAAAAAGGAGCCAGTGGTTTCACACGGTGGAAAGAGTGGCACAACATAAGAGACAGAGGATCTGTAAGGTTTGGGAGGTATCTGCAGAGATAAAAGTTTGGAGCATTCACAGAGGAACAAAAAGAATATCAGGAGGGACAGAGCACAGGAGGTGGAAGGAGAGTCAAAACCACCGATTTTAATGAGAAGTTACTCAGTCTGTGTCTTCAGGGAAGTGGCGATCACTGTAATGGCATAAACCCAGGTACTTTAGTTCAGTAAATGGATCATCGTCGCAGAGACCTGGAGCCAGTAAATCAAATCCTTCAATAAAATCACATATTTGGATTTGAAATTTATTCTTGGAACCATGTAACTTACATCAGTACCTTCCATGACCATGCATGTGCACCCATGAGTGTACAACCTCAAACACCAGATTGAGTGCCAGACTGTGCACTGACAGCAGAAAATTAAAATTCTTAGGTGCACAGAAAATATATAGAGAGGGAAATAGTCAGAAAAAATATAGTTTTAACAGCTAAGCGTTCATGAATTTGGATACTGACCAAAACACATTTTAATCTTTTCTTCCTTTTTTGCCTTTTTTTTTTTTTTGAGGAACATTTTCTCTTTTGCTTAATTTGACGACTCAATACACTTTACACAGAGTTCTAGAAGTAATTTTACCAAATGATACTTTAATCCATTCTTTTAATGTCCTGTAAGTTTTGCATTGCTTCATGGAAAAAAAAAAAAAGGACAAGAAAAGTGTCATTCCTAGAGAATAGGGCTAATGTATATCCCTCATTTATGAAAAATAGAAGGTGAAGATGGTTTTAGAGAGGGAACTCAAAAGTCATACATAAGAGAAAAAAAGTTTCAGAATTGATTGAGATAAAGAGTGTCATTACTCACAAAATTACAGAGGGAAGTGGATTACCTAAGTGAAAAGCAATAAGAAATATATTCTTACTGAATAAACTTTTTGTGTTCATCTCAATATTTTCTCTTTCAGTAATAATGAAAATAGGAAAGCCTATGCAACAGACCTTCGGAAATGTTGGTGTCTTGTGTACAGTTAGTTCAGTGTTTTCTTCATCTCACTTTCTGTTTGACTCCTCAGGGCCTGACTTTGTGTAAATTCTCAGGGGAAGGGACCACTGGTTTGTGTTTACCCTGGCCAGCACGGAGTGGAAGACTCAGGCAAATTGTGCAGCTGAACTTTGCTGTTAACTCTTCCTCAGTAATCACAGCCATGAGAAAACTATGGAACAAAAACATTTTAATTCCAGAGACAACATCTTTTGGTATGTTCTTACCCTATTATTAGGATTGAGGTCCCTAGGATTTTCCCTGGGATGTTGCACATATGTTTCTGAGAAGCAGATTATCTTCTATAACTTCTGTATTTGTGTGGCTGCCCTGTTTATGTCACTGTTTGTATCTGAGCCATGGTTTTGTTTTATACGAGCAAATTACACTGGATCTGTCAAAGCCATACATCCCTGTAATCCCTGTAGAAATGAACCAAGATGCACAGTACTTGCTAGTGCAGTAAATTAACAAGATTAATGGGAGATTTCCTCTTACCTTGTGAACCCAAAAATCCATCTCTTTGTTCACACTAGGTTAGTTTTACTCTTTGCAAGTGGCCCACTCCTAATTTTACATTCTTCAAAGATTATGAATAATACCAGACTGTAAATTTCTGGTACAGCACTTCAGCAGAATGCTCTCTGGGATTTTGATTTCAAATCTATCTTGAGACTTGAAAAGTTATTTTCATCAAATATATACTGGTCTCTGGTTCTGCACGTATTTATCTTGCATCTTCAGATTCAAGGCGTATTTACTTTGCAAAAACATCTCCATATAAATAAATCTCTGAACATGGGAATCATCATAGCACAGGAGGCTTGAATGTTGTTGCCTCTGTGGAAAAATCATTTAGCTTTCCTGTGTCCAGATACAACCAAAGCATGTTGTTTTCACCTGGAATAAAAAATAAAATATGAAGCTTTCTCTTTGGAAAGTTATCCTTGCAATGATTTACTGTTTCAGCTATATGGAATTTATTGTTCCAAACAATATGAAGAGGTATTATAGAAGTGTTCCTTTCTGAACAGGTATCTAATTTAATTAAAAGAATTTTTATTTTATTCACACAGTATAACTTCTTAGGGCTTGGAGGGCCTCCAAAGATCAACATCCATGTTCAAGGCAGAGTCAAGTGCAGTAGGCTGCTCAGGGTTGTGTCCAGTTTTGAATACCTCCAATGACAGAGAATATACAACTTCTCAGCAATTTTTTCTACTGTCTGACCACCCTCACAGTAAAGAATCATAGAATCACAGAATCACTAAGGTTAAAAAAGGCTCGCAACATCATCAAGTCCATTTCATCCTGTCCTTAACTAGAAGTTCTTCAGATTCAGATAAATAAATAATGTGTTCAGGTGCACCCAAAAGTATAAAAAGAAATCTAGTTTTTCAGTGGTCAGTTTTTTCGAGGTAGTAACTTTGATAATTTTTTCTTACATCACTCCAGGTAATGCTGTAATTTCAATTTATTTTAGAATGATATTGCAAAGGACATAGGATATGAAACCATATTAATTCTTTATGTAAAACCCATGAAAAATCATTACTGTAACAATCAAGTGGAAATTCAATCAAGTTTAGGTTCTATATTTGCTTTTGTTAACAGCCATATCAGAAAAAAACTTGAAAGCTAGCAATGGTTCCAATGCATGTGAAAACTATGAATGTGTGTGTCAGAAGCATAAATATGAGCAGATCAATTGGAATCTAACTTCAAAGGGGCAAGAAATACGTATTTGTGTTATTTTATGGATGTGGAACAGCATCATCATAAAAGTTAATCCCCGAAGATCAGTAGAATAAATTTAAAACCTGTTCCATTTGGAAAAAGAATCTCCAGTAAAACTGCAAAACATACCTCTAGTAAACTTCTAGTCTAATATATTCTGATACAGGTCAAGATTCTTGCATATATTATTTTAACTTTTTCCATTATTTAAATAGCCCCAGAAGTGTATTTGTGTTTCTTTTTTCACCAATATTACAGGATCTATTCCCTTTTTCCTGGGGCTGGATGTTGGATGGAGCATATTAAGTGCTAATTATAAAAGAAAAGGGAAGATTGGAACTATAAAAACAAAGAAAGTAATATGCTTGGTTTTCAATATGAATTTCTGAGTAGACATATGGACATAAAAATATTTGGCAAATAAAACCCCCAAGACTATCCTTTACTCTTTTTCTCTCTTTTTCTTTTTTCTTTTTTTTTTCTTTTTTCTTTCTTTCATTTTTTTTCTCTTTTTCCCCTTTTGCCCTTCTCTTCCCCTTTTTCCCTTCCCTCCCCTTTCTTTCCCTTCCTGCCTGTGCTCCTCATTTACTTAATTAGATATATTCCAGCAGAGTGAGTGGAACACACCTTTCCATATACAATAATCTGAGAAACTCAGCCACTTATTTAGGATCTAGATGAAGAAATTTGATTTGATATTTCACGATAAAACATTATGACAGCTGCTATTTTCATGAGCATTCATAAAGACATAAATAGAGTTGAAATTCAGCCTATATTAGATAATTTCTTAGATAATTAAAATATTATATGCAGTTAAGACTGAGGTCACTGTGGCTTCCACAGCTGCACAAGGGTAGCCTGGGTCCTTAAAAGGGCAATTCTGGTGTAAGGTGAACTGATTGTTCTGCTCTCAAATGTACAGGCAGCCAGAACTGATTACACCATTAACTTACTTAAGTCCTGAAATTTCATGGGATCAAAACAGATCTTTGCATTCCATATGGATTCTGTATCAAGGGTAGTCCCAATATAGGGTCCCTAGCTGAAATTTAATCGAAATATTCTATATGTCAGAAGTTCTCTGTGGCTCAATTCATGGTCAACTCTAAAGCACAGAAATGACTTTTCATGCATAAGGCAGAAATATGGAAGTTTAAATGAAAAATGTTAAATGACATTTGAAAGACAGAGGAAAATTAAATAGTGGAACACATTAAAATTTAAATACTTAAATACCAGGGTGAGGATCCAGAAATTGTAATTGTTTTTTTTTCTTCATCATCTAAGTCTTTTTTATTCAATATATTAAATTACAGGTAATGAAACCTTCATGAACTCGTATTTTCTTACAAAGCTATACCAACACTTTTGCTGAGTTTTTTTCTCCTTTCTGCTGTACTGCAATCTTGAAGGCAATAGATTTTTTTTTTTGATCTCTGTTATCCTGCAGAGAAAAGAATCTGTATAATAACATTACTCCCCAAAGTGGTCCCAAGTCTGTAATAAGATTCTAATGTTGTTGTTGTGCTTTCAGGTCATAGAGCTTTTTTGAAGGGATAAATTGTCAGGATCATCTTGTGCTTTGGTGAACTCAAGTTATCTTCAGTATGGTTTGAAAATTACCACTAAACAAGGTAGAAGGAGCTAATTTTGTACTCTGCTTGGATGCTGTGGAAGCAGTCAACAGATACAAATCACCACCTCCAACATTTCAGCAAGCCCCAAACAGCTTTCTGTTTAGTTACTTTCTCATTCCCTTGCTTTTCATCTTCCTTTTCTTTCCCTTCCTCTCTCCTCGTGAAAGTGTGTGTATGTAAGTACATTTGAAAAATTACATAAGATTGCATATTTGTAATAAAGATGTTGCAAGAGTTCTTAGAGTCAATTTACTATTAGATTACAGTCAAATGACCTGTTTAATACTACCAGTACCTGAATGTTGTCCAGATAATCCAAATCAGAGCCTGAATGTACATTTTATTGACATTATTAGTTTCATTTCTTTTAATAATTTTATTCATTTGAATATGAATACAAGTAAATGAAATAGTTTTTCATTATTTAGGTAATAAATAATGTTGTATAATTTGAATAGGCATCCAGAATAAAGTTCTCACTTTGGCTTGCGATATTTCTTCAAGGTAAAAATAGGGGTGGACACATCCAAATCCCTGTAATCTTCTGTGAAGAAACTTAATTTTTCCTGATATAGAGGTAAAGCCCTTTCCAAGCATTGTGCAAACTCAAAGGAACTTTTAAGTTCAAATGCACTGAGATGAGAGGCAGTTTAACGGCACACAGCAGGATCTGCTGTGGCTTCTGCCTACTGAAGGCTTCAAAAATCTTTAGATTACACAGGGGCCTGCCTTACCCAGCCCAATGTTGCCAACAGCCACGTCCTAACTCATCTCTGCATAGTTTTCTTGGATACCTAACACAAGCAGGTGTGTTAAACACTATGATTTTAAGATCATGTTTGGCATTAGTCTCATCAGCCTGAGTGAGGCACATCTGGGCTGCTGTGTCCAGCTCTGGGCTCCTCAGGGTGAGAGAGACAGGGAGCTCCTGCAGTGGGTGCAGAGGGATGCAAAAATGGTGAAGGGCCGGGAGCATCTCCCTGATGAGGAAAGGCTGAGGGAGCTGGGGCTGCTCGGCCTGGAGAGGAGCCCCAGCTGAGAGGGGCCCCCATCCCTGGGTGTCCCTGTGTGCAGGGAGGGCTCGGGGCAGGGCCAGGCTCTGCTCCAGGGCCCAGCCATGGCACCAGGGAACGGGCAGGGACTGAGCCCAGCAAACTCCACCTGGACACGAGGCAGAACTTCTGTGCTGGGCAGTGACCCAGCCCTGGGACAGATTGTCCAGAGAGGCTGTGGAGTGTCCCTCACTGGGGATATTCCAGACCCCTCTGGACACAATCCTGTGCCCTGTGCTCTGGGATGGCCCTGCTGGAGCAGGGAGGTGGGACCAGATCACCCACTGTGGTTCCTTCCAACCCAAATCATTCTGTGTTTCTGTGACCTTGAACTTGAGCTTTAAGCTGGTATTTGTCCATCCACATAATTTTATCCCCAACAAGCAAAAGACCTTCTGAATCATGATATTGCTGCAGCATATGTCTTCCTAGGAGAAATCATCAAGGTGCCATATTTTCACAACATATCATTTGTAAATTGCTTGACAGTTATTTCTCCCATTATTATTTATCATGTTTCAGTCCTCATAAACTGGAAAAAAAAGGTTTATTTTCTGGTTAACAGGGTCTAAGAAGAAGATGTCTCTTGATAAATGACAGGATATGAATCAGGGTATATTGCACATTGTGAACATTTTGCCGTAGTAAAAGTACAACAAATAATAATTCTATCAGCTTTATTGGATATTGGTTGTTCAGTCTCATATGTTAAATGGATCTGGTGCAGCAACTATCAAATCTAGCACAGCTGTAAAATGCACATCCCTAAGTTTTCAGCACCTGTTTTTATAGTGAAGGTAGGGATAAGACAAAAATGCTTTGCAAGAAGGTTTTATTGAGCAGGGGAGACAATAGATAGTGCCTACCAGGAGTGAGGAAAAATGCCAGAGTTAAAGCAAGGATGTGTTTCATAATTGCAGATACAGGTACAAAAACTTCCCTGTCAAAACAAAGCCTGTGGCAGTGTCCACAGTTGATTCCACAAAAGTGACTGCCTCTGCTTTTAACTAAATAAATGAGCAATAATAATAACAACAGTGATAGTAATAATAATAAATTACAGCAATCATACTAGTACAAGGTCTTCTGAGTGGAAGACACTCTTGAGAACTTCTCGGAGGTCTCTTCCTGGATTGATGAGTGAGCCTGCACATCACCATGAACCACCCCAGTGTCTGCACCTCTTATGTCTCCTCTTCCCCAGAGCAGTCCTGAGCAGCAAATACAGTAACAAATTATAGCAAATCCACCCAAACACCTGCAGCAACAACCCAGGGCATTCCACGGCACACAGAACCAATGATGCATGGGAGTAACCTCTCCCAGTATGATGTCCATGGGGGATTTGAAGGAGTCAAGGCTGCAGGCTACTTCAGCAAGGTATTATAGACAAAAGGACATTTTTCTGGGGTACAGGGCAAGTTTAGCTATATATATTTACGGTTAGACAATAGTCCCCGGTCTATTTAATTTATTGAGACAGATTAAAACAGGGTAAGTAATTTCTCAAACAAAAAACTACCTGAGAGACTTTTTTTATTGTCTACATAAGACAATAAATGGTCGACACCGTTTGTTTTCTGTCTCAGCGGCTGCCTGATGTAGTCATGGGATGTAACTTTTGTGGCCATACATTAGAAATAATGCCATTCTTGTCATTTGAAAGGTTTTGAAAATGGGGGTACTTCCCAGTACAAGTAATTTCATGAAGTTGCCTACACCAGTTCACCAAGCAGCCAGAGTGAGTGTGTTGACAGGTATTTCACAAGACATTTATTACTTTAAATATGTTTGCTGGGGAAAAATGAATTAATTTTTTTTACTTGAAAGCTGTTTTCCCACACCCCAATGGTAGGGAAGAATATGGGCAGGAGACTAAAGGCAGAAAATCTCCAACATAAACATCAGGAGCAGTGTGTATATAGCACATTATATAGGAAAACTAGCAAACCCCTCAGTTTACAAACTGTTCTGCAATGCAAACAGCATATTTGTTGTCCTCTTCTGATATCAGCTGGCTACTACTGCAGAGGAGATGCTGGCCTTGGTGGAAAGGAGAGTCAATCACCACTGCTCCTTCTGTGCTCTCCTCATTTGTGCTCCAGATAAATTCAGGGAATATAGCCAAGACCAAAGGCAGCAGCTCTGAGAGCAAAATCAGACACATACACTAGAAAAAAACCCAAAGGGCTATAAACCAACACAGCAACTGATCTAAAGATATAGTATAGAGCACAGTTATAAATTAATTTAATGCAATATGGAAGCAGGTGGGGTACTCCACAAGGAGTCAAGAGAACTGCTTTTTTAAATTCTCTGTCTTCATATAGACCTTTTCCTGTGAATTAAGTGGACACCTTTTTTTTTCTTTGTGTCTTGTTCTTGCTCATCTTTATTTTCATTGGCCTCTGCAGATCAAGTTGTCCAATCTCTAGCCTGTGTGGGCTTATGGAGTATGAAATTCAGCCTAACACTGGTACAGTCTCCAGACACTGCAGCAATAAGACATTTACCCATTTTCACATTGTACTTTGGTTTGGAATTGAGTTGTCTTGACCTCAGTTTTCAATACTACTGTGTCCCTGGGGTTTTTTTGACCTCTAGAACAGCATTCTATATCATATAGTATTGAACAAGAATGGGACAAAACAAAACAAACAAACAAACAAACAAACAAAACCCCACAAAAACAAAACAAAACAAAAATCGTTCTTTTTTTCATTTCATAAAATATATATCATCATCCCAGGGATGAGGCCTGCAGGACACACAATACCATGAGGGACTTAGAAGAGCTCAATCTGTTTGCCTTATTAAACAGAAGTTTGGGGGGTTTCTTTCTTTCTGAGTTTAAATACCCCAGGGGTAATAGAGACGTGGGCAAAATGTCTGCTACAGCGAGCACTGAAACAAGCAGAAATGCCTGGAAGCTGAATTAAATTGCAGTTGAAGCCCATTTGTACTTGAGAAGAGGCTCAGCCTTTTCTGCAGTGTTTGACCACAGCAACGTGCCACCCCAGAAACTTCAAATCTTCTTCCTTCTTGGCAAGGTGCTGAGATGAAACAGTAGAAATGAAAGTGTAGAGCCTTTGTGTTACTCTGAAGGGGGTCTGATTAGTTAATTGTACTTTAAAGACTGAAAATATTATATATTAATATGTCTACATATGACGTGCATTTGAGACTCTCCTAATGAGAAAAACACTGAAGCAGATTATAAATTTGTTGGCACATCTATTTCTTAATATTTGAGTAGAGGAACCCATAGTAAATAAATAGGTTCAATCTGAGGTTTAATGAGTCCAAAAGAGCAAAGTGTCCCAGTGGAAAGAGCTACTTACTGGAATCATTATTGTTATTGCTGCAAGCACAGTCATTGAGGTCAAAATTTACCACATTTTTCTTTATGGGAGAGAGGCTTTTGCTTTGAGGGAGATATCTGCAAGTCTTAGAAAGCAGATCTACAGAGTGTTAAGAAACTGACAGGCTATATAAAATCGATAATTCTGATTTTTTTTTTAGCAACAAAGCAGCAGCTTGCTTTCTATAAGCACAATGGTCCATAAAACACCTTTTGATGACTGCTTTATCTGATAACCACAATTACTTGCAATTGGAAATGGAGTGTGACATGTTTATACGTAAGGAGAACTAACCAGAACCAGATATGATCTACATTACCTCTAAAATACTCTACTTCTCTTTTTTTTCTAGTGCTGTATGCCTCCAAGTATCTGAAAAAGGGGTTGGGGGGGCAACCAGCCTGTGAAAACACATTTTAGCTTAATGCATCACAAAGACTGCACTAACTAAAAAGAAAATATAGTAAAGAATAAACATTTTCTGATAAAATACTTAATATTGCTACCTAATCACTTAATTTTATTACTTTTTTCCAACAATATGCATGACACCACACAGTCAAATAATTTCGAGTGTCTTTCTGACCTTTGGCTGGTTGATTAGGTTTTCTGTGGGTGACTGATGACTGTCATTGATTTCAAAGTGACTCTGATGATGATGTATGTGTGATATGTGGCTTGATTTTCTAAAACACCTCTTGTTGTCGTCCCTCTAAGTATTACAGGTCAATAACACAATTGTAGTGAGAGTAAAGTTAAGTCACTGATGAGTAAATGAGAGAAAAAAAATCCATGCAGAATAGATTTTGAGATATTTCTTTTCAGGGAATACTTAGAAAGCATCTTCTAAGACAGGCAGTTGAACGTCACCTTTGAAAATTAGGAGCAGTCAGAGCTTCAGAAATCTAACAATTTGAGATACCCAAAATGATCATCTTTGAAAATATGGGCCAAGACATGGAAATAAAAGAAAATTTAAAAAAAAAAAAATTGAAATTATTTCTCACAGAAATGAACTCATTTTGCGTAAGTTTGAGGGAAACTAGATTATTCAGAAGCTATGGTATTCTGAAGAGTGGCTAGACCTGATAATTATTTTAACATAATAGCTAGCATAACATTAGCTGCTTTCTAACACAAAAATGAAAGAAATTATATTACTGAGTATATTACTGAGACTATATTAGATAACATGGTCAGTCTGTAGATTTATGGATCTCTGGGCACCATGGAACAACACTGCGTAGCAAGGACTGCCAAAGAGGTTACACTGCTTGGGCGATGGCTTTTAAATTTACCTTTCAAAAGATGTGACTAAATTTAGGCATTGTAGAAGCACTGAAACTCACTGAACCATCCCAGCATAATCCAGCACAGTTTGTAAAAATGCTGTGAAAGCATCCTGACATAGAGCCTCGTACATTTCAGCCCTGACCTCGTTATAATTCCTATATTCTCTCCAACAAAAAATGCCCAGCTCTGCCAAATTCTGCCAGCACAAGGTGGCTTCATTGCAGAAACTCAGACGGAATGCCAAGTTTATTCCTGTGGGTGACCCAGGCAAAACAAGGTTTGAGTGAGAAGAAAACACTCCAATACCCCACTTCGGACATCCAACCCAAGGGCTAAATATAAAGATAGGGATTCCATTAACTCTAGAGGTTAACAGGCACTCTGCTTCATTATGGTGGTCACCACTGCAGCTGGAGTGCTTAATTTAATACACCTTATTAATTTTATTTTTAAGGTTGACAGTATAGATCAAAAAATATTTTGCTTCCTTCTCTGTAATCCTCACTATCCACACATGCTTTGGATACTTATCATTAGATTTGACAGGTATTATATCATATAACAGGTTGATATGAAACTTAATTTGATGTCTACAGAGTGCTTTGAACTTGAAAGGAGGCGTGCTATACAGCATATACTATGTGGTATATGGAAGTGTTCTAGAACAAAAGAAATGCTAGAAATTTGCTCACAATTTTTTGTCTCCTCTGTACATTCTTAAATATATCTTAAAAAAATAAAAACAAACCCAGCACTTAGTTTAAGAAAACAAACCTACACATTATTTATCTGTCTTATGTCTTAGCAAAAGCAAAGTATAGCCAAATAGTGGGCCAAATATGGCTGACAGTGTGGCAAAATGTGGAAAAATAATATATTTAATATATTTAAATTACTTAAATCATAAGTGTTGGATTTTTCTATGGGTTTGTTCTGCCATTTTTTAGTTCATTGGTCATATAATGGAATTCAGAGTAGTCTCATGAGAATGACATTACAACTGTGTTGCCAGAGGCAAACAAACACAGTACAGATGCTTAAGGGAGATAAAAATAAATAAATGCTAATATTTTATTGATGTTAAAAAACAAAAACAAAAACATAAACACCTAAAAACCTAAAAACCTAAAAACAGTCAGGACAGGAGCAGTGTTCAGGGATTATTTTCTGTGTTGAAAGAGTGCTTCTCACATACATGGGGCAGTCGCAGTTTTAAACACATATATTTTATTTCCATGGATTTTAGTGCAGGGGAATGTGACAGAGTTGTTTCTGACAGATTGCCCTGAGCGTATATCTGATCTTTCCAACTGCTGCCTGCACGGTTCACTGAGAGGAGATCAGAAGGCCTGGGGTTGGCAGGTGGCAATGCAAAGCACACAAACCACAGGGTTGTCTTTCACGGCTCTTTTTCTTTTTTTTTCCCTCTATTTTTTTCCTTCCCCCATCCCCCCGCTTGCGTTATCACCGACTTTCAACAGTTTGGCTTCTCCAACTCCCCATCTGCTCCATCCCCATCTCCAAAAAATGGCAAGCCTTCACTGCTAATGCACAGAGTAGCCTGAAGGGGCTGGATTACTGGAATTAAAGCTGTGCTGCTGACCAGTGTGGGTCGTGAACCAGGGCCCCCCACAGTGCTGGGAGCCAGGTGGAGGGCTGTTCTCAGAGTGGGGTGTCTGGAGCAGCACAGCTTTATGGCTCCTTGCCATCGAGCATTTAGTCTCTGTCAGCTCCGTATTTTCACATGGAAAGCAATGCCATTAGACTATTTTCACTCAACGTAGCTGGGAAGTCATAATCACACATTAATAAAAATAGGGACAGCCATCCAGCATTTCATAAATCAACCTTTTCTCCACTATGTTCTGCACAACCGTAACAGATGGGTTGGTTGAGATGGGACAACAGAAACGGGTGATTTACTGGCAAAAAAATTATGACAGCTGGATTGCACACATATAAAACCACACACACTCTTAAATTTAAGTAACATTTTAGAAAGAGAGGATTTGGTTCTGACCCCACTAGTTGGAACTGGATCTAGCCCTAAGAATATTAGGCATTACCCTTCAATTTGCTGATCTTTAACTTTTTCATTAATGACCTAGGCATAAAAATGCAGGAGCATTCTGACACAATTTGCTGATAACACAAAGTGGGAACATATTCTATCTAGAAGAGACAGGATTATTGTAGAGGAAAAGCTGTGTGACCCAGAGGAGTGATAGAAGTGGAATTAAATGCAATTGTAAAAAGTGCAAGGCAGTGTCCTTAAGGACTAATAGTAAGGCTGTTTACTATAACACATCAGTTTGGAGGCAGGAGAGAAATCTTGGATATATCAGCCACTTGGCTATATAATCACTTGCAGGGTGATTATAAACTACAAACCTTATGAAATTGTGCATAAAATAAATGTCACTTCAAGAAGTATTTGGGGTGATTTGTTTATCATGGGCATGGAAGCACTGAAGGTATTATAAAACACACAAGTGAAAACTCCGTTAAGATTAACTGTAGTTGCTTATGGATAATGATGGCAAGTTCAAACTGAAACAGATGCAGAGCATGTGTATCAGGCTGGTCCTATCAGAGAAAATTAGAGACAATTTAATCTCTTTAGCCTAGATAAATGAAAGTATGGGTGTGATAAAAGTACACATGTGTGTTGATAAGAAGAGAAAGAACATGAAGAATTGTGAGGAAGAACCATTTATATAAAGGACAATGATGGAAAAATATCTAATGGCAGCTTCCTGGCAAGAAGCACATTCTGCCTAGAAGTTAGATGGTGATTACTGATGCACTCACAACAGTACAGAAGCTCCAGGACAGTTGTTCAGTGAGAATTAAATGGAGCACAAACCTCTCTCCTCTCCTCTCCTC
>WEKY01024118.1:0-41428 GCA_013390045.1 Picathartes gymnocephalus
GTTTGCTTGTTTGTTTCTTTGTTGGTTTGTGGTTTTTGTGTTTTGTCTTTTTTGTTTTACAGATTCCCATACTGCATGCTTTTACAAAACAGAGCCCGTATCTCACGGCAGCTACGCCATGCTCTCAGTAGGTGTAATGTGATCTGCAATGCTGAGTGTTTTGTGAGGGAAGCTCTTGGTACCTTCATTCCAGGAGGAATTCCTTTGTGTCATTTGGACCTTCCTATCCCCTTAAATTGCTGCTGATAGGTATTTAAGCTGGAAGTTAACAGAGGGGTGTAAAAGAAGATAAAGAGCATCTTTAGAAGATGCATGGAGCATAAAGTTAATGCTTATCCTAGACTTCTTGTACAATGAAAGCTTTAAGACTCCATATATTTATTTGTGAAATTCTGTGTTCAAGTGGTTATTTCAAGATAGATTTTACTTTTACAGTATTATCCTGTCAACCTCTTTTTGAAGCCTTTACTTAATTGCCACTTAAAAGAGGTGCAGTGGAATTTTTTTTACCTTTCTGCATCAACTAAAAAGCAGACACTTTAAAATCTTTTTGCTGTGATATAGTGAACGGTCAAAGCAGATAAACACTCTCTGAGTGTCCAGTCCTCCCGTAAATCACGAAGAGGAACAGAGTGGGCGAGTGTATTTCCTAAGTAAGACTAAGTAAATGTCTAGAAAAGTCAATATGAGTCATCAGCCCCAGGGCCGTGGTAAAACAGGTAACAGCATCACATAGCTTATTGTGTAGATTGATCAAGCTCTGCCTTCAAAAAAAGTAGACTGTGCCTTTTCCTGTTTCTGTTGCAAAAGCCTGCTGCTGTGATCAGTTAAGCCCTTTAAATTTACATCCTTAATCATGGACTCCTCACAGCCCTATAATTGTGTCAGTGTCTGTAAGTTTTGCCTGCAATAGGTCATAAATAAGTGATAGCAGACCTGGCATTGCCCTGAGGAGCTTTGCTACAGATTTTACCACAGATGTTTTTAACACAATCCTCTTTTACTTCTTTCTCACTTACCTCATTCATTGGACCTTCCATAATTACAGCACCCATTCTTTCTTCCCTGGGTTTTTATACAGTTTCAGGAGTGAAATCACAATAGGTTTTTTTCAGAATGCCTGAAGAGATAAGACCTATGCATTCTGGCACTTTCAAACTTTGGAAAATACAGCTCTAATTTTTACTTTCAAAGTAATTTAAAATGTATAAATACTTTGGACAGTGTGGAGTTCTGACTACAGGCCAATGAAATCCCATTGCCCAGGACGTCTGACATCATTTGTTCCTGGTTTTTTAAGGGGGAGGAGAGTAATTTAAATGGTCATGATTGCAATGGTCTAGACAGCTGCATTTTTCTGACGTTGTGGTATGGAGAGAAACAAGATATTCCTCAAAATTTCAATGCTGCCTAAGTGTTACATGACAGTGATGGTGCTGCAAAAATATGCAGAAAATATCTCAAGATTTTCTACTTTCCTTTACTATCTTTCACTCTATCATAGGATTCCACTATTTTTTCAGAAATTAACATATTCAATCAGTTACAGAAAATGCCTTAATTATAATAGTTCATGTCATTACTGGACTCTTTTTTACACATAACAGGACAGAATAACCTATTTCACTTCCCTGCTTTCTTTATACATTATGTTCTCAAAGCAATATTTATTAACATTTCACATTTTTGGCCCCAGTAGAATTCCTTTCTTTTTGTCTTTGATAAAAATAATGATATAAAATGATGCATGACCAGGAATATGATGTTGTCAATTAGAAGCATTAATTAACAAATTAATTAGACAATTTTTTTTTCTTTCCGTCATGAGAGAAGAAAAGCTTTTTTTCTATCTTACTGGAAAGCATACTAAATAAGGAGAAAAATGCATATATATGTGTCCCCTGAAGCCTTAGTAAACTTCCTGTAGGGTTTCTTTCTCCAGGGTAGACTCAAATTATTTTCTTAAACTGGCTCACCCATCCTTAATCTGCAGTTTGCCAACATAATTTTCTTCTGCTTTTAGTAATGCCTTAGCAACTGCAGCAATAATATAGCCCCTCATGGCCCTCACTTGCATCTAAATGAAAACCTATTTGATACAATGGAATAATTTATGTTTAGTTACATTTCCTCAGGCCAGATGTATAGGCAAGTGTATTAGATGTTCTGCCCTCTATGCAGGAAGTGTTTTTCCATTTTAATTAAACACTGGAAATGCCTAATTCTTTCTTGTTTTGCCCTGGGTATGTCTATGAGGTTAAATGTATCTAGGTGTCATAAGGGGAAAAAAGCATGTAAACAAATAAAAAAATAACCCAATCAAGAATGTACCTCATTTTCTCATATGCTTTGTTGTTCTTGTTTACAGAAAGCATTTCTTTTGCAGAAACAGTAATGGTGCAAATAAATCTTATAAAATAATTTTCTTAAAATATTAGTTAAGTGCCAGTATTCTCTGAACTTTTTTCCTCAAAAAATCAGAGTGTATTTAAAAATCAACAGAAAACTACTCCCCCAGTCCTCCTTAAAATGCATTTCATCTTGTCTGTCTTTTATTTATTTTTCTCTTAGCTTGTCAATAATTTTTTGAAAGAATCATATATTGGGTAAAATTAGTGAATGGCACTGTTGGCAGAAGATTCTTTGTCTTTGGGAAAAAGCCTCTAGGATAAAGCAATTAACAGACATTACAAGATATTTAAGGCAATGGGATGAAATGACCTCTAGAGATGCCTGTTTATTGCTGACTGTCAAGAAGCCCTACACAGCCACCTTAGCATTGTCATCAGCTTGTTCTCAGATAAAGTTGGATGATATGAATTTCAACTATAAAGTTATTTCTGGATCATTCTTTGTCCTAAAATAAGAAACACACTTTTGATTTTGAACTGGGTCTTGTTGTTTTGGTGGCTCTTTTAATGGATAATGAATAAAAAAATACATATTTTTGACCTGAGACAGAAAATATTTGATCTTACAGTTGAAAGAATATGACAAAATATTAAGGAGAAATAAATAGACAGTGTTAAACAAAAGGAATTAAAAAAAAATAGAAAAAAGGCAAAAACCCAACATAAAAGTCAAGAGAGAAGGATGCAAGAAGCAACTGTTCCTAAAATGCCACAGAACTTTGTCACTTTCTCTCTTTAATATTAAAATAATAATTAAAAATGACAATGGAGAAGAATGTGGCTGTTTGATTACAGTGGAACTGTCAGTATCAGAACTGATCATGCTGTCAATTGTTTTAGAACTGTCACTTAATAAATTGCTACACAGTTCTACAGATTAAGCCTAAGATTTATGTCCTTGTGTTTCCCTGCTTACTTCTGATTTTCTCTTAAACTGTTACAACCATAAACAGTGCCAGAATATTGCAAACAATGTAGGTCTGAAGCCGATAAAGTAGCAAAAGCTCAATTAAAAGAATGAATTGAAAACTACTAATGTGAAAATCAAAATAACTTAGTAAATACCCTAATTTATACCTTAAAGACAGGAAGGATATCTACTTTTCTCACTTTATAATTAGACTCACCAAGGGAAGACCAAATAATAACCTGTAAGATACTGAGCCTTTTTAATTACTGTATGAAGTAACTGGATAGTCACTAAAGAACATATGAAGAAACACCAATCCAGAATTATTAAAAAAAAGTTATGATATGTAAAATATTTAAACAAAATACTCAAATATTCTTGAAAATTTCTGTGTGCAGCCAGATTTGTTTTGTTATTTTTTTGTTTTTGTTTTCAGTCGAAAGTATTTCCTCCAGCTTTTCCGTGTGTACGATATCATGATATAATATATACCATGTTATTTTTTCTTATGATAGTGGTAAATAAACCACCATCTTCAAAGACAAGAACTTAATTTTTCACTTCAGAATGTAGAGTAGCTTTTGTCTAAAATAGCAACTTGACTCAGTAATGTAGGACCATAGATGTAAAACAGTACCCACTTATGTAATCCTGATGGTTGTCAGGTGATAAGCCAAGAGGAAAAGTTCAGCCTCTGACAGCTTTCCTATGTTTCATATCCTTGCCAGCTATGTAAGCAGCATGCCAGAGCTGTATTCACTGCAATCAAATTTCTCTAGAACAGCAAGTTGTTAGGGCTATTAAATGTCTCAACTGGAAACCTCCCATATGGCTAAATTGAAAAGTGGCAGCTAAACAGGCTGAATGAACTTATGCTCATTTAAGTAGAATGCCCCAAATGCTTCCATCATCAAATATGAGGTTTTCAAGGTCTTACTGATATTTATTTTGAGCAACCACCAGATTTCTCTTAAGATTTCTGTCATTAATATGTTTCTCCTTATGCTGAGTCCTGGAAAAATGTCACTGCACCAGCAGTCAAGATGTTCAGGTTCAAGTGACCTTCAGTCGGATGGCACACCCGGTTATGCCCTGAAGTCCAAAGGTGGGCTTCCTTTTTACAAATATCATTGCTTTGCCATATACTGCGGTACTGAATCTGCCCTTATGTGATACAACTTAAAGGGAAGAACGGATCCACTAATCATCCATTCCTTACAAATTAAATTGTCAGCAGTGTTTTATTTGCTTCAGTAATACCTCATCATTTAAGGGAAAAGAAAAAAAAAGTGTTTTTTTCTGTGGCTTCTTTAGTTTTGAACTTACCATTGACAAGTTCCTTTAACATGACCTTTAACCTCAAAGAAAGAATTTTGTAAAAGAAATTATGTACTTTTGTGGATTTGTATATCTTTATAAATAATATCACTGGTTGAAGATGGATTTTTTTGTTGTTGTTGTTTTTTTGGGTTTTTTTTTAAATAAAAATCAAATAATCTGAAAATGAATGCTTACAAACCTAAAAAAGAAAAAAAAAATTTAATAACTTGTCTAATTACAAATCTTGCTCATGATAAGCAGATGGCAAGGCATGGTTCTTCCATTTACATTAATTCAGTGAGATAGTTCAGAATGTGTATTTTTACTGCAGCATGAAAAGAAATTAAAATATCCAAGAACTTGGGATGCTTTGTAAAGAATAAATTGGTGAAACAATACTTGAGATGGCTCATACGACTGTTGCTGACACATGTCCTAAGGAAACTGATGAAGGATTAAATTAGACACCTTTTAGAAAATTAAAACTGTTTTTTTACAGTTGATGTGTTCACCAACTGAAATTTTGCATATCTGCTTAAAAGGAAGCGGTTCATTTGAGTTTTCTTTAGAGGGTGGGGGAGAGAGTTGTTATTATTATTAATAGAAGTATCCTCTATGGCAGCAGTTCTGAAGAGATTCCAGATAGCTTTAAGTTTGTATTGGTACCATCGTAGTCTCATTAAGGAGAAGAATTACCACTGCTCTTCTCTGACACCCTGAGATGATCTCTTGCCTTCTGTCCTTTTTGCCTTTTCTTGTCTCAGGGGACATGAGGTTAAAACTGTATCACATGTGTAGTCTAGTTTGCGTCAAGTTCTCTAATGTGTTGGTAATCCCCTCTGTTCTGGGCTGTGATGTTTCTTTCTTTCTAATAATTGTGTGGTTTGGGTTTTAGGGTTTTTTTCATACTAGATAATGGTGCATTAAAATCATTAGCTCTTGTTTGCTGTTAATGATCCCATTCCTTTTACTGATGATCTTTGCTTTTAAATTTGACCTTTTTTTGCCATCTGCTAAAATTTAGAGAATTGTGACATATTCGCAATAGCAATTTAAGCGTCAACACTAAACACTGGAGAGTTGGTTTTAACCTGCACAAAGCTTTTAACATTTTTTTCTCTAGTATTTTATCTCCTTCTTCTTGAATATATTTGTGTGATAGTGGGCTGAAGACTTGTCTGTGCAAGAACTTCCCTAATATTTTCATTAATTTAGAGTAATAAAACTAATATAATTTTGGAAATTTTAAAGAAAAAGCACATTTAAACCCCCTCTAATTGAGGGTTAGACTGAAATTCTATAGCTTCTCAAAGTCTCCTATGTATCAACAGGATTTTTATATTTGAACTTATCATAAATACAAAAGATGGAGATTGAAGTACATAGCAAATCTCCCACTGACTTCACTGAGGCCCAGATTTCATTTCCAGATCAGACTGCAGAAGTTTGTGAATAAAAAATAGGTCTAAATTGACAACTAATATTACTCAGAATGAATAATTCATCCAAGTCTGTTTAAGAGTATTGTCCGGGAAAGATTTACACCGTTCATTTTAAAAGAAAGAAAGGGAAAATTGTAATAAATGAGGTGGTGACTTTTCTGAGCTATAGGTGTATAAAAATATTTCCCCTGGAGAAAGGTGTTACTTTTATTGTGTAATAATAGTCTGCAGACTAAGGCTTCAGGCATTTTATCCATATCTCAGCAAATGGTCTACCTTTAAGACAATATTTTATAATGATTTCCCTTAAAACTAGTTACTCTTTATATGACAGAGCATTTATAGTTTTGATGGTTTGGCTCATTGGGCATAGACATGCTACTGAACAGCCAGTGGTGACAGAGACAACTTCTCACATCAAACGGCTGAAAAAACCCCTGTTTTAAATGTAAGAAATCAAGTGTTTGCCATGAATGCTAAATCAGTTCAGCATGCTGTTCCCTGAATCCCTACAATGTCTCATATTTCTAATTCCAATTTGAAGGACAATGAAAAAAACAAGCAATATAGAAAATTCTTCAGTTACATTCTTTTGATTCGTCAGAGAGAGAAAATGGGTAGGAAATACAGATCCTAAGCAAATAAAACCAAAGAAACAAATAGTGATTTTCATTCCCCTACAGAACAACTTACCACTCCTAACAAGTCTTTTCAGAAGCCAGAGATCAGCCACTATTAAAAAAAAAAAAGCCTAAATAAAATGTTTTGCAGAGCTAATATTAAAGATATATATTTTTATGAAAAGGGAACATGATGTTATGCTGAACTGAAATGTATTCTACTTATACGCCTGTCTGTGCCAATTTAGTATGTAGAGAAAAATATCAGCAATAATCATGTAACTGTGCGGTTCTACCGCTACTTCTCTGATAATATGTAAACAGTTTTAGAATTGTAGTGAATCAATGATGTTCACTAAATCCTGGGGTGGTTTTTTTCATTAATTTCTTGATTACAGGTGTCTGGTAGTGACAGAGAGTATGCTGATTAGTTCTTTGTGAATAAGGCATGTAAAATTACTAGATTAATAAAAAAATTAATTATTTCCTTCAGGTTTTACTCAGTGCACTTCTCCTTTTCTTACTACTAAAATGTTTGTAATGAAAAAAGTAGAAAAAACAGTAACCCAATAAGGACCAACTTTGTTAGGAGATTCATTTAATTAACCTAAATTGATCTGAAGGAAGGAAGTAGCAAGGTTTTTCTCAGAGAAATTTTATTCACTAAAAATTCTTGAAAGTCAGTCTGAATACTGTATGTCACAGCATCAGAAAGTGCTTATCTCTCTTAATATGCATAGAAGAATCAGAGTTTCTGCATAGAGAATATATTCCAGGTAGATTCAAGCAGAAGGGCTCCTCTAACATAGATTTAGACTTCTACTGTGCAGCCGTCAACATCTGAAATAATCATCCTGTAGATGCATTGGTAGTCAATGAAAAGAAACAGGGTCCTTTAGAAGACTTTTTAGCTTAATTTGCCTGACTGAGGAATAGATGAACGTTTCAGAGTGGTACCATCACCTATACAGAGGTAAGAATCATCAGCTCAAGCTTCAAGATGACCAGTCAGCATGTGCAAACAGTATAACTAACAACTGTAGAGCAGTGGTCTCCCAATTTTTCAAATGCACAGCCCTAGCAAAAAAAAAATTAAGCATGCACTAGCAGTATATGTATATTTGCTTGTTTATAAGTTATACACGCATGTCTTAGGTTTACCCAGTAAGGTTTTGGCAGCAGGAGGGTGAGCCTCAGAAGTGGCCTCTTTGAGGTGAAACATGGGTGCCTCCCCTTGGATGACAGAGCTGGTTCTAGTGGGTTCCAAAATGGATCCATCACCAATATGTTATGTACATTATAAAACATATGGAAAAATATATGTTAAAATCAGTTACAACAAAGATGCAAAGGATGAAATAAATATGGGTTTTAAAATTTTAAATCATTTGACTTATTAATGGTACAAAACCGTCTTTGTTCCCACACCCTAATGGATTGTCTTGCACACCCCAAGGAGTGCACATATCCCACTTTGCAGGCAACTGCCTCAGAGAGTAGTCCCAAGTTTTACAACCTGATGACGCCTTTTGTTCAGTTTGCTCTAGTAAATAAGGTATATTTCCACTTGGTTTCAGGTTTCAGGTACTGATTTAATAGGCTTATTCATCGTGTGAATTAGGCCCTTTCAGAATCTCTCAGATACTCACAATGAAACCAAATCCTTGTAAATTTTTTTTTGAACATACACCTCATTTAATCCTTCTTGAAGATTAAAAAGCTTTCTTTCTGATTTATGCAAAGGAAAAAAGAATATCAAAATTCACATATTATTTTCAGTACTTTTTAGTAACCTTACATAGGAAGTGGGATGTCTCTTTCCATATGTTTAAAAATAATCCAGTTGTATGTTTATTTAATCATTGTACTGACATTCATTTCCTTCTTTTCCACTAAAGAAATTATATGGAATGAAGAAATCATACTGCTCTTTTAAGAAATTTGGAAGACGTTATAGTTAGAGAGAACAGGAACAGAACAACTGTGGACTTGCTGAATTGGGATCAGAATATTGTTTCAGCTTCAGAATCTAAAGTGCAAAAGGGCCCAAAATGGAAAAGATGAGGAACATTTGAGAAATCTTTGAGAGCACTCTTCCCACAGTGAAAGTCAGGAGAGAGGTGGACCATACTATTGCTATGGAGACCAAGGACAAAAAGGCTTAGGTGTTAAGAACATTTCAATGTTCTCTGCAGAGGTGACCATCTTCTCTTGGCTTTGTAGGAAGTCATAGGGATGGAACCAGTCAGCTGCAGGTAACCTTAATCCCCTGTAAATTCTAAATGGTGTGTTCTAAAGAGAACATTCACTCATTTTCAAACTTGAAATGCCTATGGCACATAAGTCTTGCTTCTGTGCTGCTTATTGTGATGAATTATTGATATTATTTGCCACATATTATAAAAGCCAACTTCACACAATTGGGTCTTGGAAAGATGAACTCTGTGCTTGCAGAGGGAGCTACAGTGCATAATGTACATTTGAATTCAGGAATAGACAAGCTCATTTTTACGTAGAAATCTTTAACTCTCCGTGCTTTATTTGTTTTGTTGAAATAGATAGTTGTAAGCTCAAAGGAACAAACTGTTAAAATATCCTGTGAGTTTGCTTTTTTTTAGTAATGTACACATGAAGATGTTTTTGAAGAAAAATTAAAATAAACAGTTAAAGTATAGCTTAAAATGCATTTTAAAGGAAAATACAGATTTTTTCCTCTCAGGCACAAAACCCTACATCTACTGTCCAGAATCAATGTGTGCTATCTCTTGTTTTATTGACAGATTTCAAGCTCTGACGTACTTCTGTTTTCACATGGGGTTTTTTGCTTTTTTTTTTTTTTTTCTTTTTTTTTAAATTTGGTTTGGTTTGGTTTGGTTTGGGTTTCTTTGTTTTATTTTGGTTTGTTTGTTTGTTTGTTGATTGGTTTTTCTTTTAACTTAAAACAGTGATGCACATATTTCTGTGTTGTAATGATTTGCCTAGCTTACAATTTTTCTTAAATACATAATCATTTATATCAATTGCTGGAGAAGTAAGAAAATTGCCCTGCTGAGCTACGACATCTATTATCATGTGTGCCATCTCTTCTTATCTGTGGTGTTCTCCTTTGTATTTATTCTTACATTTCAAGGGATCATAAGCATGGCAGTTACTCTTCACCTTAGTATTTAGAGGCATTCAAAAGAATATTTTCCATTGATGTATCCTATGTTATGTAGTATGAACAGAATATTAAATAAGTCTTATTTTAATTGAGACATTTTAACACAGCCTAAGGAAAAAATAGTGGATCTAGTTCCATTTATTAACTACACAGCCAAAAAATGGCTGCTTGTATCACTGTATATTTCTTTTTCCACTGGAAAAAGGAAATTCAGTCTAGAGCAGGAATGTATTTATATGATATCATTGTAATAGATCTGTAGTTTGTTAATTGAGGTTTCCAGCAGACATTTTTGTCAGTACTTATGGTGACTACACACCGGTGAATGCAATATTAGTACAGAAAAATAACTGTCTGATGCTATGTCTATTTGCATATCAAATGTAATCAGGATCTCAGTCCTACTTATAGTAATTTCATTCCCAGCAAAACTGTGGAAGGTAGAACAAAAGAGCAATGAGATATTTTTGCTAAACAGTTTGATTAGTTTGCCTTTCCACTTCCATTCAATTCTTTTTTTGGTTTGTTTTTTTTTTTTCTTGTCAGCTTTTGACATATAACATGAAATTTTCAGAAGTGCCTAAGGCCCATATTAAAAAATGGACTGAGTAACCTGAAGTGGGACTTACTCTGCAGATACCTGTAAGGAAGAGTACAAAAAGCCCTGAACAATCTCTGCAGGCATGTTGTTATTCAAATGCAAAGTTTTCTGGACAGTAGAAATACATACCCAGAGGTTCCTAAATCCTCACACATTTAAATTCAGCATTTGAGTTTTCTTGGGATGCAGAAATTAGGTATTCCTCTGCCTAAATCTCTCTGGAGCTGACTTTTGGAGACAATCTCAGAATATGCATAATACAGAAGACATGGAACTGACAACTTTCAAACTGTCTTTTATTTAATACTTTCCTTTGAAACACTGGTGGAAGAGAAAGAAACTTTTAGTTTTTATATACTGATCAGAAATTTCAACAGGCTGCTTTGTTCCCCATTGTCCCTGACAGATTTTGTATTTCCATTTCTCAGCTTAGCGAAGCAGACTTACACCACTAAATAACACAGCAGGTGGGAAGATCACCTTATCCTTTTCTTTGTAGAAGCCGTGCCAAAATTCAGACTTGGATTCATTTAGCCAGAAAGAAGGAATAAAAGAACCTATAGACTAACAGTTAGTGTGAATGTGAATCCTTGTTTTCAAGGACTTGTTTAGCATTTTGGATAAGACCTTCCTGGCCGCACAGTTGATTTCTCTGAAGAAACAAGTTTATTTTTGCTCTCTCTTCAGCATTGACGAGGCATCTTCTTTTTTTTTTAAGATTTTAATGACATGGAGGATTAGGTTCAAAAACCACTTAGGAAATTATGGGCGTTTGTTTCTACTCTGTAAACTATGGGATATGTACTTCTTTTATCTGATCCCTTATAAAATAAGATACTTTTGTGTCAAATGTATTATTTCATAATAATAGTAACAATAATAAGCATATCAAAAGTTAATTATTTATAATGCATGTAATTAATGTATAGGAAAATATTGGATCTTTTTTTGACTCTTAATGACCATTTGTTTTAGGATCTCTTTCATCTCTCATTTTGCTGCATTGTCTCACTAATGGCACAAGAGTACCACAGAATGAAACCCAGAGGGCTCCATGCTGCAGATGCAGCAGCAGGAGCTCCTAAACATTCCTTTTCAGAGAAGATGAGCAACAGCCAAATTACTCATCTTGATCAAAGAACTGGCAACGTCTGCTGCCTGAGTGTGTTGGCTCCAGAAGGAAAGACAGAACAAGCTGATAAACCGTGTGTTTGTGGTGGGATGTGGGGAAGAGAACGAGGAAAGGGACAGTATGGGAACCGCCTGTTCCAGAAGTGTACAAACTGCTGTGCTAGCAGTAAACTTTTGGGCAACCCATCTGAGTTGTGGTGACCTGTTGTGTCCCAACAGAACTGCTCCTACAGATGAGTCACTGCTGAGGCTTTTACAACATTGAAGAGATCATTCACATGTATATGGGTTTTCTTTCACTCCAGTAATAAACATGCAGAGTCATGGCATTTGGAGAATGTTCCCTCACATGAAGCTGTTTGACAGCTGAAAGCGGTAGCTCAATGGTGTGTATTATTCCTGAATAAAGGGATGGGACCTCCTTTAGCAAAAATGGTATTTATAAGTTAAAAAAAGCCAGCCTGTCTTTTAATTTTTTTTTTTTTTAATTCAAAGTTTTAGTTACTTCCTAATAATTAATGAGAGTTAGAAAGTTTTCCATAGCAAGTGATGCATAATGGAGAACTTTTTCTAGGACAGAAGCTCTATTTTCAAAGAAAACCTCTTTAATACTGTCCACTTAAGTGAGTGGTATCCATTACTGACAGTGGGATACAGCAAGAACTTTCTATCCTGAGTGTAATCACTGTAAACAAAAATAATTAAAAAAAACTTTGAAATAAAAGATGTCCTGTGTTTGTACTTTTTGACAGCAAATTTTAGCATATTCTCCCCAGGATTCACATAAGCAAGACCAATACAAGATTAACACTGAGATTTGATTGCTCAATGCCTTCAATACATCAGGGAACAAATTTGAGGAGGAAAATCATTCTAGGAAAAGAAAAAAAAAAGAAAGAAAAAAAATGTAGTCAGGGAGTTCAAGAATGAAATTTACAACATGATTTCTCATACCATTCACCCTTGTGTTACTCCCTCCCTTGAGTGTCAAGCAATGTCATAAAAGATGTTGCTATAACAACACTAATTAATTATAGAGGGATTTCATGTGTGGCAGTGAAAAGCCAAGCCACAGTAGTCCTGTTTTATGTCATAACCAGTGGTGTAAGACAAGAGATATATGATATTGAGATCAAACATAGTGCAGCAATTACCAAGAAAGGCCAGCTTGTGTGAAGGCACTGTATAGATATCCACCCTTGTGTTTTGGATACATGAATGACCCTCAAAAATACTGACACTTTCCACTTTGCATATTAGAAGGTAAATTGAAACTGAATATGAAATTTGTGAAAGATAGTAAAGATATGGAAAAGCTAGCTCACTTTAAAAATCATGGTTGCTATACACCCAGACTTGTGCTGAATCTAAACAAGAGGTTTAGGGGCATCAGGAGTCTGAGATGACTGACACTTAGACACACTACAGTGTGGAAGATATCTGCACTCTATCAGCTTGAAAGAACTAATATGAAACATTACAGATCAGTAAAAAATGTCTGAAAAACCATTAACAAGGGCTTTGATAATATTTATCTTGCTAAGATATTACTGTAACTATAAAGGGGAACATTTCTTCAGCAAAACTTGGTGCTCCTTTTCCATGATTGATAACAATGTGTGGGTTTATTTCCCTTTTATTTTTTTCCTCAAAAACTTATGACAGGAAAATGCAATTTAGAAATGCATTGGTCATTACAAGGAATATGTTTAATGAAGAAATGGTAAATTTTGAAGTTACTAAAAAAGACTACATTTTTAGAAGAGATGATTGACATCAATGTGCCCACTTTAAAATTCCAGAACTGTCCAGAAAATACTTACATATATGTGGACTGAGCACTTAGAGGTGGAGAAAATAATTATACAAGAAGAGCTATGCCAAATTAAAATTAATATAATTGATAGAGTGCAAATATCTCCCTTTCAGAAATACTTTAAACAAAATATGCATTGGATTATTTTTTATTTCTTCATTGATCTGAATGTCCAGGTTGATCTATCCAAATAGAGGAACCTATTTTTGCACTTATCCAAACTAAGAAAACATCCTAAGCCTTTTCTTATAATAGCATGAGTTTTTCTGTAACATAAAAAAGAAAGACACCGCTCCACATGTTTGTCTGTTTGCTGTGATCCCATTAGACACTCTTAGGTATATTTCTAGATGTAGCCTTTGCAATATTACAGTCTAAGCTTTCTTCCAAAGTAGTGTAAGAGGAAGAAGCTGATTAAATCTGATTAAGTGAAAATGAGGCAGAATTCTGTAGAAAAACTTTCTCAGATTCAGTACTTTTTTGGTTCTGTGTTAGGGGTTATTATGGGGTTAAGTTATTCTCACAAGTGATGAATACCTCATAATTTTGATCAAAGCTAGCTTTCAATCATTCGGTGAGTTATTACCATGGAAAGGTAAAAAAAAATTAATGGATATAGAAAGACATTGGCTAAATGGAAATAAAACCTCTGAGGATCACTTGGGAAATCTAGAGTAGATGTCCAATAGATTACAAGACCAGTAGTTTTTGATTATCATTAATGTTTCCTGTAATGGACTGTGTTTTTCATTGAAACAGCTTTTGTAAAGTCATAGAGATCTGGGTTATTCTGACTGTAAGTCTGAACAAGCTTCTACCTGTTAACTGACAGGAGTAAATGGTGCCCACACCAGTCCAATCATAAGTCAATGTGAAATATTATAACAGCTATAGTGATGCTTCAGGACGTCCAGAACCACTACACAGAGAGAAATAATTGAATTTTACATCTAGAAGTTTTGCTCTTACTGTCATTAATGGCAAGGTGCTTCATCTCTCCAGGGAGTAAATTTCACCTTTTTTTAGACATTTTATCCAAATGGTGCCACAAAATACAGGTCAGTTTACTATACGCTTAGTCAGATGTCATGTTTTAATTTTACTAGGACAAAAACCTCTATAATTCATTAACCCATTGGCCAATATCAATGCTGTCAGAATGTCTTAAGGTACCAGAATACATAAGTCTCAATGAATATGATTCAAAACACTGCTTAGCCTGGAAAGTACACTGATTTTCAGTAAAGGTTTACTTACTGAGAGCAGATTATGGAGTAAGCTCTTTTGATGAAAATTATTTTCAGCAAAACTTAACAGATGCATCAATTTTTTGGACTTCACAAATGCTTACAATGTGCCTAAAGGCTCTAGTCTTTTGACCAAAACACGTGGACTCCTTTGTCCAGTGAGGAGGGTATGAAACAATCTTACAGATATGACAAATGAATGGTCTTTGTGCTGTCACGTTATGCAATCCGTGCATCACTGACTCTTCGTTCATTTATTCGAATGACATCTGTCTCACTATCCATGCTTGGCCATTCTCAGATTTAAACACATATTGAATACCAATGCCTGAGGTGGTTTCATCTTCAGCCAAGAAGAAAAGTGATACCTCATGTGGCATTCTTGCCTGAAGTTTCCACTATCATTCAGTTTTAAATAAATTTGAATCATAAGATACTTCAGTATTTAGTACTCTTGAGATTTTACAAATGTTTTTAAAACACTTTTTGCTACTATTAAAATTGACAATGAACTCCAGAATAAATTAGCTGACTAAGCATGAAATAAATATGCTTGTATGCCCTGCATGTTCTTTGTCACTGATCTTTCAACTTCAGAATATCATGATCTGCTGTGGTACCTTTGATAGAAATACACCCAACCATAGCAAGATAACAGGAAATAACACTGCTAAAAGGAAAGGCTACAGGTGGTCTATTTTTTTTTTTTCTTATTGTTTATTTGGGGATTTTTTTTTTGTGTAAATAGATTCTCTGTTTTCTGGCTTACTATACACAGTCCTGTTTTTGACCTTCCACACTATCAGTGAGTCATGATGAACAACTCATGAGCTATAATCTGTTTCCATAAGATGGGGAAATAAGACAACCTGCCCTGTATCTCGAACAAGAGAAAGATATGAAGAAGCACTTTGTAGGATAGTGTCCTCTACAGAGTTTCAGTAGCATCCAGTTGACATTGAACACCGCCAGTGCGGTGCTACTTGTCCCAACAAGTCCTGCATTTATTTAGTACACATATGAGCCTTGATGCAATTTTATGGTAGAGATGATATTTTTCATCTATCACATGCCAAGCTACAAACAATTTGTTTAATTCTCATTAAATTATCAACTTTTTAATTTCTGTCCATTCTCGTGAATAAGGAATTGTTTTTTTCTTGTGGAAAGTGCATATTTCTGGCACAGATTGATGACTCTGCTACAGATGAGTAAGAAGCCCGAGGTGACCCGTTTACCCTTCCCCAACAGGGTACCAGCTGCCAATTGCCCCCACTCTGTGAAGGCTTGTCCTTCTTCTCACCTTGTCATCAAGCCAAGACTGCACACTGTAGGAGCACAGGTAAGCATCTGCCTCTCTAAACACTGCCAACAGCTCTCCATTATCAGCTGCCAGGGGTGCTTCGGAGAACTGTGCACAGCTTCCTCCAGATGCACATACTGAGCATTTTCATGTCTGCAACAAATTCGGCCTTTCCAACACAGGGAAATCTCAAATGTCAAATCTGTTTCCAAAGTTGCATTTCATCTCACCATGAAACATGAGATATGTTAGTGCACTTTCATATTTCTCCACCTTAACTGGCAGGCCTTCCCAGCTGGATTCAGTATATAAACTTCATCTAAATAATATAAATATCTTTTTCTGATGAGATGTACTTCTGCAGCACAAAATTAAAGGGATAATGTCAGCATCCACTGCTCAGCATTTTGATTCACTCCAGATTGTTGGTAGTATTTGATGAGAAGTTTAAGTCCTGAAATTGTTAAAAATTAAGGTGCAAGAAAAAGAGAAGAAAGATTTTCCCCACAGGAGTTTTAAAATTTGGCTATATCACAGAATAAACAGAAAGATGTGAGATCTTGTCTTCTTCAATCTCCAGTGAACAAAAAATTCATCTCTCTGAAACCCTTGATGAAGCCTGGCATTTTTCTCTGCCACATTTGGTGGCTTTGAGCTTTACACACTGGCTGCTGTGAGTGTCTCTTTAACTATCCATTGAAGTAGAGGCTCTCAATAACTCACTAGAGGCTCTCAATAACTCACTAACAGTGAATTTCACATTCAGAATTTGTCATAGATATTCATTATTACCAAATTAAGGATTAGAGAACATAAGGTCCTTTATTGATTGGTCAACTATTCAGCTCCCTGGGTGATATACGTGGTGAATATGCAAGTAAATTTAGTATGCAAGGCTATAGTGCATTGTGAATATTAATCATACACAATTTCTTTATCATTTGGAAGAGAAAAGATATTCCTCATGAAGATTGGAAGTGTTAGAAATATGGAGTACACAGGATGGTTTAAAATTGCTTCCTATTTTTTTTGCTTTCCACAGTTTGCAGGGACAAAAGGACAACTAATTTTTAAAAAGTTAATTGTTTAGAGTCATAAATATACAGTTAAATTTGTTGCAAATTTAGAATAGTTTTGCAATTTTTTACTATACTCCTTTTAATTCCTGTTTGGTTAGAAAATTAAAATTATTTTCATTTAAAAAGAAAAAAAACTCTTCTCTAAGCTATTACATGTTTTGATTAAAAGCTGCTTTACTGGAAATTCTCAAAGCTATTATCTCTAACTTGAACTATTCCTGTACGAATACATTAGCATGGATAGGTAGGCAGATGCAATGTCTTTTTAGAGATATTGATAGATGATATATGTTTCTCAGCTTTCAGCTTTTCTAATGGGAGTCAAGTGGAGCTTGGGAATAGATGGTGTTTCTTTTATTGTTTCTGTATTCCCTAGAACAAGAGATGTTTCTCCCTCACCTGTGTATTTCTTAGTGTAAAGGTTAAGTTGCCATGGTATCTGCCTTCTTCAGAATCTTTAATATTGTGTTAATCCTTTTGCTTAAATCAGCCACTAATATAGGAATTCAGTATCACTGCATTATTTTTTTCATGCTACTCTGGAAGCACAGGTAAATTGTGGGGAGCCCAAGATGGTTTTCTTTGCTTACCAGACATGAGGGAAATGATCATTAAATATTAACATGAATTACAGTAACTCAGTGAAGAAAAAATTATTATGGGATAACACACTATTCATTTGCCTTTAATTTGTGCAGAAACAGAGGTTCATAGGAATATATATATGACACATATGGCTTCCTCTGATGGACACAGTTTTCATTGAGGTTTTTTTGACCCATAAGAATTATTTCAAGAGTTGATAAATTATTTTTCTGTTTCCAAAGTCTCAGAAAAATAGAAAAAGAAAAAAAATATGTCTAATTCCAGGTTTTAGGGATTTATTTTGTTTTTGTTGGCTTTAGTATATTGGTTTTGTAAGGTGATAGAGAAATGAACCAGGAGGTGGTAACTGAGACATGCAAGAGTGTGTTCTGATCTTTATTACTTATACTGTGTTGTTGGCTTCAAAGGTGACAAAGGCACAATATGTGAGGGAGTGTAGCAAGTAACATTACGTCATGCTGGCAAAGGTCTGGAGCTTGGTGAGCGGCACTCAACAGAATGGAGACCAGTGACTGTAGACAAAATATGTGTGTTGACAGAGCAGGAAGGCAGAAGGGCAGTGTTCAGACAAAGCCTGGAGAAAGAAGATTTCTCAGTGGGTAGGCAATGAATTACTTGAGCAAGACTCAGGCCAATGCAGAGCTTTTTGGCTTACACATGCGTTTCAGGATCCCTGTGCCTTAACAATACTATCGAAAAAATGCAATTCAAATGAGTTAAATGTTAAAATTTAAAATCAAAGATAGCAATTCTCTGATGTCAAGTTCTAGATGGAGTGTTTCTCTTTTCCAATATCTTCTCTGATTTTTGTTTTGCTGATAAAATACTTAGAGTGAGATTCTTTTATTTGCTTCCTTGCCAGCCACTCATACTTGCTTCAATGCTTTCTTCATTCATTATTTATATGGTTTAATGCCAAAAGTTTCCCATAAGGCTGAAAGGAATGAGGACTGATTGTGGGAACTTGGTTATGTAGTGTAGGTGAGTTCGGTTGTGCACACATACAACCAGGCAAAGTTATGAGGAATGAATATGGGATAAATTTTAGCTCCTCAAAAAAGACATTACTTTTGACTTTGTACCATCTCTGCCAACTCTATATAATCAAGAACTTGAAAAGAAATTATTAGCTTTCCTTTTACTTCTTGGAAAATAACCCACCCTTTTTCAAGCAAGAACTATCAGTGGTTATGCTGTTTTCATGCATTCATCTCAGAGATATTGCATTGGGTTTTCATGAGAAGGTTTTGGTAGTGGGGGGGACAAAGACATGGCTTCTGTGAGGAGCTGTCAGAAGCTTTCCCCATGTCCAACAGTCAGTGCCAGCTGGCTCCAAGACAAACTCACTGCTGGCCAAGGTCAAGCAACGCTGGTAACACCTCTGGAATAACAAATGGAACAATATAAGAGAGAGGGGGGACATCTTGTGACAAAACGGAGCAGCCAGAAGATAGGAGTGAGAACACGTGAGAGAAATAGCCCTGCAGACACTGAGGTTAGTGAGGAAGGGGAAGGAGGTGTTCCAGGTGATGGAGCTGAGATTCCCCTGCAGGATTGGTGCAGACCATGGTGAGTTTGGCTGCACCCCTGCAGCCCATGGAAGACCACAGAGAGCTCCACCTGCAGCCTGTGGAGGACCCAGCCCATTACAGCAGGTGGGTGCCCAAAGGAGGCTGTGACCCCATGGAAGCCTGTGCTTGAGCAGGCTCCTGGCAGGACCTGGGGAGCCGTGCAGAGAGGAGTTCACACTCTGGAGCAGGTTTGCTGGAAGCACTTACGACCCTGTAGGAGGGATCCACGATGGAGCGGTTTCTGGAAAACAGCAGCCAGTGGGAAGGACTCACACTAGGTGAATTCATGGAGGACTGTCTTCCGTGGGAGGGACCGCACACTGGAGCCGGGGAAGAGAGTGAGGAGTCCTCCCCCGAGGAAGAAGGAGCAGCAAAGACCATGTGTCATGAACTGACTGCATCATTTTCCATCCCCCTGTGCTACTGGGGCAGATGAGGTCAAGAAACTGAGAATTAAGTTGAAGGAATTCCAGAAAGAAGGGAATGAAGGGGAGAAGGTGTTTTAAAATTTAGTTTTTGTTTCTCATCATGCTACTCTGAACTGGTTGCTAATAGATTAAACAAATTTCATGAAGTCAGGTCTGTTTTGCCCATGATGGCAATTGGTGAGTTACCTCTCCCTGTCTTTAACTCCATCCATGAGCCTTTCATTGTAATTTCTCTCTCCTGTCCAGCTGAGGAGGGGACTGATAGAATGGCTTTGGTGGGCACTTGGTGTCCAGTCAAGATCAACCCACTATAGATACCTTGATGAGTCCTCCTATGCAGTGTTTTGCATATGTTGTACTCTGATTCTACTCAGTTTTGTAATGCAGAAGTGGTTAGTAAAATATTTATGCATTGTCAATTTAAGTTTTTTAAAGACACTTGTTACTGCTTTTTTAAGCAATGGCTGTGTCATTACAGAGATCATCAAAATAGGAGTCACTCTCTGAGATAAATATTTACTTTCTCAAAACCAATTGTGGTTGTTGTTGTTTTTCTTTTTCTTAATTTCATTAATGTTTTGAATTCATATTTCCTAATACTGTGAAATGAAAATTCTAACAATATCAGGTCAGAACAGAAGGTCTTTTACTTACTGTTTACACAATTAAATGTTCAACTGAACAAAACCTGAGTTATGTTTTGAGAAGATCCTTAGCAGAAACTATCCTTAGTAGAGGGTTGTGGCCTCTACAAGTTATGAAACTATATCTCATGGAAGAGGATTTGTTTTCATTAGTTTCAAGAGAATATCAGAGGAAAAACAAGGTGAGCCCTAGCTATGTAAGGTTTGGTTGGCTTTTTATCATTTCATATATGACTTTCTGGCTCATATTTCATCCTTTCCCTCATTTTCTCCTCTGTTCTCTTTTCTGGACCAGTAAGATCCAAATGTAGTACTATATCTTTTGTCCAGAGAATCACAATTCACATAAATAAAGGTATTCATAGGACTGAGGCATTAGCTGAATTTTTGATCCTTTTATCGTTTGTTTAGTTTTTTTAAAGTTCATTTTTGAAACTTTTTCTACTACTTTTTTTCAAGCAGTGTCTAAAGAAATTATTAGTTCACTATTTTGGTCACTGATTTGGGACAAATAGTATCAATAATATTAAATACATAAATAATAATGACAGTAGTAACAACAACAATAATAATGACTGCAAGTTAGTAAAACAAGAATAGTAGCAATAATACAAAATGAACACACATCTAATACAGGTTGGAAGGTTTGCAACAGGAATAATGAAATCAGCACAGAGTCTCTTCGTTTCATGAAACATCAACACAATAACTTCCAGGCTGTGTAATTTATATAGGTTCTCTTTTTTTTTCTGTTGGGAGTATTTAAAATCTGCAACATCCCTAATGAGCAAGACACTAATTATACAGGAATGGAAATGAAAGGCTCTGTCCATAAGAACAAAAGTTTGAGGGGGTAATAAGAAAAATAAAACAACAACAAATATACAAAAATAGAACTAGACAAAGAAATATGTCATGGCAAAAAAGTTGCATAGGACAGCGGGATAAGTTCTCTGCATAAGTAGTTAATGATTTTGCCTACTAGTTTTTGTCAGGTCAATCATAATTTTTTACTTGGTACATTTTCTTTACAAAGTGCAGGTCTTGCATTTGTTACTGAGGCAGCAAAAATCTCATTTGGAGACTTCAGAGACTTTGAAAATGTAACCTGAGTTTTCTAGCCTTTCTTCTTTCATTAAAATTGTTACTGTCACATTTGTTTCCAAAGCAGTTCATTACAAATTGCTACTCTGAAAGTTTCTAATTCTGTCTTCCTGTCAAGGACAACCAAAATCTGATTTTCATGAAGTGCTACAGCAGATAATTTTGAGGTATTAGTCTTTTCAATTCTGAAACAAAAAGGAATTTTCTGTATTCTTAACTTTTTTTTAAATCTTTCCTCATCATGAATCACAAAAAGCAACTGAATGAAAAGTTGTATTGAATTTGAGTGTAAGGCACAGTCCAATTATTCCTGTAAGTGCATTTTCTTGTAGGAGTGTGTCAGTGAATGACTGAAAGAATGACAACACAAGGGATTGGTAATGACATCTAAAATCTTCTCAGGCTCACAGGTGCATCCCACTAGAGTTCAGTAGAATTCAGTTAATTCCTACAGATACTTTGATTCAAGAAAGCAGTTCTCTGAGTCTGCCCTTGAAGATGAATGGCCTCATCACATATAAATATTTCCCATTTTTAAGGGTAGTGTTAGTAGAGGGATGCACCCATGTACAGAGTGTGGGAGCCCGGAGCTGTCCCAGCTCCCAGGTTCAGCTGCCCGTACCAGCCATATGATGGCTGAACATCCCAGGGACGGCTTGGGACCGGGCTCTCTTCTGGGTGTTGCTTTCCGCTTCATGGGTTGGCCAGAGGACAACCAGTCTGCTTCCTGCTCCAGGTGCCTGGGGAAGCACACTGCAGCAGGCACGTCATGCACAGCTGCAGAAGGGCCTGAGCATTACTCCCTTGTAATTGTCAGAGCAAGGCGTACCTTCCTACTGCCCTGGGAAGAAAGTTTCCCCCGCCAGGACAGCAGCATGCTCAGGGCTCTTCTTCAGCCATCCACGGCCTGGATAGAGATGAAACGATAGAAATATAAGAAAGAGGACCTCAGCACTTTGTCTTTTATTCTGTGCAATCCCTTATCGCCTTCCTGTTTTACTCCTGCATTTCAGGCAGAGCTGTATTAGTACCAAATAAGGCAGGTTATTGGCCCTTCTTTACTACAACGGGTTTATAAGGAGAGTTGATCAATATTCATGGGCTTGTTTAAAACCTTTTTATTCCATTTTAAATGGCCTTTGTCTTCAGGGTCAACCTTTCTGTGAAGAAGGCTTTTAAGATTTATCTGTACGTGTTTTTTCAAGTTTTTGCTGAAAAAAATGAAATAGTACACAGTGCTATTCAGCAAGGCCTCAATGTCCTTCCCAAAGGAAGGCAGCTTTAGGGGGCTAAACACGGAAAAAAAGTAGAATAAATGGGAAATATGAATTTTAAATTTCTGAGTGGCTTTTCCACAATTTATTATTGAGGTTTGAAAAAATATAGTAGAACAGACATAGAGATATGAGACTTTTAAAATGTTTTTCATGTGTCACCTTTCTACTTCCCCTGTATATTTTTTTTATCTCTTCAAATGCTTAAAGAAATTTGTGTATGTACTTACCTGAGAATATATATATATATTTATATAAATATATGAAATAAATATAGTATGTTCAGTGCAAGATTCTAACAATTTGCTTATCTTTCAGTCTCCTAGTCTTTGCCATCACTATTTTTATGTGGTTTGTTATGTTGAAGTTAAAATACTGCCAAGAGCTCTATTCAATTTTATTATGGTAAAGCAAATTACTACATGTTTTTATCTGAAGTTTGATCACAGCAATGCTGAGGATTGCATGGGTTTTTTCCTTTTTTTTTTTTTATGTTCTCTACCAAATCCCAGAAGCTGAAATATGGGGGATGTGCATATGATATTTCAGCACAGATTTGACACCTTAGCTAGAGAAAGTCATGATTCTGGGTTGAAAGAATATATGATTTATACAGGCATCAAAATAAGAGAGAGATGAGAAAGAAATAGGCAGGAATCTGGCCTTGGAGACAAGAAAAAGGATTTTGAGAGTGATTGTGGAAGGAAGTCAGAAGCCAGTGTGGTACTCAGGTAATGGACTGATATCATGGGGAGAGGCCATGAAGAAAAAGCTTCTAGCTATAAAGTGTTAAGACTTAAGGGAGGCAAAGATGTGAGAGTTAAGAAAGAATAAGTCTGCAGGGGAAGAAAGAACTCAGAGATTGACCAAAGATTAACAATAGAGGAGGTGAGATGCAGCTGGACTTTGATTGTAATTGAGATAAAGCCTTGACAATACTCCTTTTACCTTCGCTTGCTCTTTTATGCTCTCTTCTCACTTACCTCAAGCAGAATTTTGTCTTGAAATGAGAGATTTCATGTGGTGTGTGAGCTTACATTGCTGATATTATTTGGAAAACACTCAAACATTATAGTGGGGATTTTCAGTGCAAGAAGAAGCACTAAATATTATCATTTTCTCATCAAAGTAATATGATTAAGTAGCAGACTGAAATAGGGAGTAACCTGGAGAGTACTTTCAACTAGACAGACTTAGAAAACAGAACTTACAGAGAAGAATGTAAGTCTCCCCAGTTTAAATCTGTGTATCTCCCTGACTTAGGTGGGGGGGAATAAAGGGAGAGTGCAAATTTATGAGCTAATCAACAGATTTTACGTGCTCTTCTTGCAAGTAATTTCACTTGTGAAGACATGTGCAGACTCCTTTGCAAAGGCTGTGGCCAGATGCTTGCCAGACGCATTTATCTGCCTGAGTGTCAAGCCTTCAGCCAGGCAGTCATATACAACAGCATACACTATTTCATATCTCTGGCAAGAGCATGGATTGAAATCTCCCAGTTTCCATTAATCATAATATAATTCACAAACTGTTCACTACAGTCATCAATCGAATTTATATGTGCAGTGCAATTTGCAAAGGGTAAATTCATGTATCTTATTTGATTAGTCATGCTAAGTGCAATAATATGTGATCTTTAATTTTTGCCTCTTTGTGTACAGTTTTCATCAGTGCAAACTGATCACTGTGGCCCTCTGAGCCTTAGAGAAAAGAGCGTGTTGCTTTTTCTACTGGAAAAAGGGAAAAGTGATGATATAACAGCCCAATTCCTAACAGATCGTCTAATCTTTATATTATAATTTATCCCATGCTGAGAAATTTGTATATTTATGTAAACTTCACTTGTTCCAGGTAGCCAGCTTTGATTAAAGATTTCTCTGAGAAAGATTTCTTAACAAATTATTTCTACTTATATTCTATAACATCCTGTGGTTCTTTTATTTAAAAAAATTTATGGTATTAGTTAATTTCATTTTTAAATTAAATTTTAAATTCTAAACTTTTTCAGTTGTTTTAATGTTCTTACCTCAGAGGAAAAGCTCAAACAGATCCACTTTGATGCCATCTGGGTTTGGGTCTATTTTACATTGACCTATCAGCCATGCATTTGAGAGTTTAGTCAAGAAATGTTGTCAAACCTTCAGAAAGACAAAGTAGGTGTAGGACTTTATTAACCTTCTTGATAGATCACATGTAAAAGATGCAGAATATTTAAATTTATTTATAATAGCATTTGTCTGGTATTTTGAAGAAGGAAACTGGTAACCTTTCTCCCCCACTCAATTTACTGCTTCAATAAGTTTGTAGAAATAGGTTCCCAGTGAGCAGAAACATGCAAGTGTAAAATTTCCTGAATCTTCAGAAAAGAACCTGGAAAGAAAGTTATATTATAATATATTGAATCAAACTAGATTACACTTAATCACCATAAGTGGCAACCACATCCTTACATCTTAAAAGGAATTTACTTGCATCACATCAAAGTAACAATCCTAAGTGAAGATTGATCTGTATAACTGTGATCCCTGTGCTTTTCTGCTTGTCATGCTTTAATCCCATAAACTATGAAGATGCAAGAAACAGATTAGCTGCCTGGTTAAATTTTACCTGGTTATACTTACTAATATGATCTTCATATCTGCTTGACAGCAGGTAGCCTATAATTTTATCAAGGATGAGAACATTTAGCAAGCAAAACCAGGAGATGCAGGCTAAGTTCTTAAAAATAGAATGACCTGTTTATTTCTCATCATGCATTTCTCCCCTTCTGTTTAAATAGCTTACTATCCTTCAAGTTGGCAAATTCAGTGGTCGAGAGATGAATCATGCCTTTTGCAAGTACTAGAAATATATACACTTGAGACATGAGGTTATTAACACGTCTGCATGCTACTTATTCTTCTAAAAAGAGTTAAGAAAATCTGCTCAAATACATTGGTGGTTATGAAAGCCCAGATTAATTAATAAGCTCTAATCATTTACAGTATATGCTAAATAGCAAAATGTAGGTTTAAATTTTTATATACTGCTTTTATTTCCTCAGTAAAACACTAGTTCCCTGAATGTTCACTGGTGGACTGTCTTGGAGGTACTGAAAGATGATGGATATATACTCTAGAGATGTTAGATTATTAAAACCGTGGAAAAGGGATGAGCCTGAAGCCATGACCATTGTTATTGCCTGTGTCTTCATGGGCCTTTGGATTCTACTCTCAGTTGTACCTCTGCTGCTCCTCCTTTATGTCTTTGAAAGCAGCTGCCTTGTAACTTTTCATTTCCTCCTGATATAAAATCTTTTCTCCCCCGTCTATGCTTCTCTATTCTTTTCTGTTTGTTTGGGGGTTTTTTGGGGGTTTTTTGGTTTTTTTGGAAAAGCAAGACCTTGACATGGTATTCTCCTACACAGCTACATTCATGACTAAAGAAAGAAAAAGAAAAAAAGAATGATTGTCCTCTAGTTTTTCACATGAACATGGAAAATGACATATAAATTAAACCTAAATCAGTTTTGGTTTGTTGGGATTTTTCCCTTGCATTGTCTTCTTTATTCTTTAATTGGTGTCTGCACAATTGCATTCTGATTCTGAGAGTTATGCTTAGGGAAAACTGATACAAAAGAGTTGATCTTTGGCTGAAGAAATTTCAAAAAGTTTTAGAAAACTTTGAGAAAACCAAAACAAGCAATCCCCTTGATGAAGAAGATGAGGAAAAGGAGCAGTTAAAGCAAATGGTGTTACTCCTATATAATATTGGTTACTTCTTTTTTAACCAGCTTCATTACTCCTTGAGAGTTTTTTACATCTCTAGGCAGAAGGGTGGCAGAACAGAAGGGTGGCAGAACAGAGTCTATATGTCTTACCTAAGTAAGATATTTTTAGGCTGTGAGTGGGTCTCTATCAAATGGTTGAATTTCTCTTGTCATGTAGCTATTTTACAGCCATCCTTTCCACCACAGGGTGTCCAAAATAAAGTATTTTATTTGTATCTACACTACTTAGCCATCATGTGATGCCTATGTACAGCTTGCAGATGCTACAAAGAGCCCAGAACCAGATACAGCAGATGTATGAGTCTGTGGCTAGGGTAAGATCTTGGATCAGGCAAAGAAGTAATTCTCTTCTACCCACAGGACTATGGCAATATCTTTGAACAGCATGATGTTGCCATATGAGCAGCAATGGGTAGTTTAGAGCTGTCCCACCAAAGAACTGCTCTCTTATGCTGTTTTTTTCTTTACATTTACTGTAGAGGAAATTAAATGTTTTCTAAGTTAGAAACCTCTGATAAGTCCTTATCAATGACACTCATTGCTTCTTTATCTGTGTGGGCATGAACACATGTAAGACACTAGAGTCTAAAAGTACAGTATCATACAAGAAAGAATGGGATAATCTTCAACAAGGAGATATTAGCTAGATGGCAGTATTTAAATCTTACGTGTTAAAGAAGTGGCCATCTTTGTAAAACACTTTTTTAACCCTTTCCTATGTTAGGATAGGATCCTCATGGAAGCAATGCTAAGGCATATGCAACAAAAGAAGGTGATCTGAGACAGCCAGCATGGCTTAAGGAAGGGCAAATCATACCTGACCCATCTGGTGGCCTTCTGTGAGGGAGTGACTGCAATGGTTGGCAAGGGAAGACAGAGTGGTGTCAGCTACATGGACTTCTGCAAGGACTTAAACGCAGTCCCACACAACATCCTTATCTCTAAATTGGAGAGATATGGGTTTGAAAGGTGGACTATTCTGTGGATAAGGGGATGGGTGGATGGATGGATGGATGGATGGATGGATGGATGGACGGATGGACGGATGGATGGACGGACAGATGGATCGATGGATGGACGGATGGATGGATGGATGGACGGACGGATGGATGGATGGATGGATGGATGGATGGATGGATGGACGGACGGATGGATGGATGGATGGACGGATGGATGGATGGATGGACGGATGGATGGATGGACAGATGGATGGATGGATGGACGGACAGATGGATGGATGGATGGACGGATGGATGGATGGACAGATGGATGGATGGATGGATGGATGGACGGATGGATGGAGCAAAAGAATTGTGGTCAACATCTCTGTCCATGTGGAGGCTGATGATGAGTGGTGTCCCTCATGAGGGGCTGAGTCTACCAGGGCTCATTCTTGAGGCTGGTGCTCTTCAGTATCTTCATCAATGACCAGCAGGTTCTGTTCCTCTGCTCTGGTAGGAGTCCACCAGGGAGTAATATGTCCAGCTCTGGGGTCCTCAGCAAAATAAAGATGAGGATCTGCTATTTCTTGAGGCCCACGTAGTTGGTCAGAGGGGTGGAAGTTGGCCAGAGGGCTGGCTCTCCTATGAAGACAGACTGAGACAGCAGGGGATTGCTCAGCACAGAGGAGAGAAGACTCCAGAGTGGTCTCATTTCAGCCTTCTAGTACTTAAAGGGGCTTATAAAAAGGAGGTAGAGTAACTTTTTAGACAATAGATAGTGATAGGAAAAGAAAGAACAATTTTAAATTAAAAGAGAGGTTCTTTACTGTGAAGATGTTGAGGCACTAGAACAGATTGCCCAGAGAAGTTGCAGGTGTTCCAAATTTGGAACTGTTCAAGGCCAGGTTGGATCAGGGCATTGGGTAGGTGGCATCTCTGCCTATGGTTGAAATTAGATGATCTTCAAGGTCCCTTCCAAACCAAATATTTCTGTGTTTCTGTGTCCCTTTTTTGCTGAGCTCAGATTGCCATTTGCCCAGTGCTGGGAGTTTGGTGGTATTCAGGGAAATCCTGTCACTGTGCAAGTGCAACAAACCTCCTCTTCTTTCCTTCTGGGTCTGTTGCTCTGCTGGGACTGGTGCTCGTTTTAAAAAAAAAAAAAAAAAGTGAAGAAATAAGACTCAAACAGATTTTAGAGGGGTTAAGGGGGGAATGAATCCCACTGATGCCTAAATAAGAACCTCACAGGCTCCTTACCCTTTTATCCTTTGTGTAATTACAATCCAAACAAGACAAAACTTAAAGGGAGAGAACCTTACTTTATAGGGCATGAAGCCAGATGTAGGCAAATTTAGTCTGCTGCTTGCAATAGCAACAGATAAAACACACTTCCCAAATTTTTATGCGTGTCTGGTACAAAGAAAACAAAAGACAATTTAGCTGATTCCCAGACTGCAGAGCTATCCAATCTGCTGTTGAAAAACATCAAAATCAATTAATATTTTTGTTTTCAGTGTGAAAAACGATTTGTTCTGGATGTTAAGTGGTTGTCAACAATAACAAGCATTTTTGAGTTCAGCCAGAAAGCATGCATCTTCTCAAAAGTGATGGCTGATGCAGCTGTTGTGCTGCAGTCATGACAATGACTGAAATAAGGCCTTGTGATTCTGAAAGGCAGGCAAAAGAAGAAAAATTTCTCAAAAGACCTAATATCAGAACAAAAATACCTTAGTCAGGCAAGCCTATCCTACAAAAGTTCTGATCCTAGAATATATATTGATAATGATTATTTGGATTACTTAAGCTTCCAAAACTTTAGCTGGAAATGTATAAAAATCATAGTTAAAAAAATCTCAGCTGCCTTTAGATTTCCTCTCTAAAAAATCCTAGATACCTGCCTGACTACAAAACAGCAGATGTTTTAGTCTCTGTGAAGTTCCCTGACCTCAGCTGGGATTTATGCTGCACAAATTCATGTCCTTAAGGCCATTTGTACAGGGGAGCATCTGAAAATGAAGCAAATGAAGGTTCTTCCCTCCCTCCTACCCTCTAATTCCCTTCCTTACTCTTTCTTCTCCCTTCCTTTGCCTTCTTTTTTTTTTTTTNGTTTCCTTTTTTTTTTTTTTTTTTTTTTTAATTTCTTTTTCTTTTTTTCCTTCTTTCTTTCTACCTCCCTTCCTCCCACACCCCTAAAGGAAAGGTGCACTTAGGTAAGCGACCGCTATGTCACTCAGGTTCATGTTTACTTTGTCAACTAAACCAACTCACATCAAAACTCGGACATTGTCTTTAAAGCACTTAAAATATTCACCTGCAAAGCAGTGTATTATGTTTACATTATACATCTGGAACTCATATTGTGGGCATATAACTACAGATCCCTTCTGGTCTATTAATGTTTTAAAAAAGTGTAAAGGTACCTTGGAGTTCTTCCTCTGTTAGGGACCCTTAATGTGCAGCCACTGTAGTGTGAATATGAAAAGGTTTCTATGTTTATTTTGAGTTTACAAATAGCTGTATGCTCCTAACTGGGAAAAAGTGTTGCTGAATTGAATACCCCTGAGCTCTTAGTAGCACACCTCTATACTACACCTAGCAGCACATCTCTACCTTATTTTAAATACAACTCATTATTGCTTTCCCCTACAATTCACATGAAGATAAAAATTGTCTTGAAGTCCTTGTTTTAGCATTTGCTAATTGTAACTAAAAGAGCAAATTTGAACAGAGACAAAAATGTACATTTGTCTTCTAATGCAGTTGATCAGTGACTGTTACTTGCTTTTAGCTGAAATTGTAGAGTGTTTTCAATACACAGAGGAAGTTGCTGTAATACCAAAGTGAAACAGATAGCCCAGGATAGATATGTTTGCACTTTTAGCTTATGCTCAGGAAAGACACACACACACACAGACACACACACACACATATACAAATTAAAATGTGAACATTCAGCATTTTTAACAGATTATATTTAATTCATTTCTTTTGTTGTTGTTGTAAGGATTATTTTGTTTGCTTTTTCCAGATGATATTTTTCTTTTGAAATATATAGAGGATTTTAATTTACGAAATCTTATTGAAAAGTTAATACAATACGGTATTTTGGTAAATCTGTTCCCAATAGCTCTAATGTTCTTAGACAGTCAGCAAGATGTCTGGCTGTCTGCAATATGAATAGCTGAACATTCCTTGTGAAGAATGGAAGGCACTGTGTTGCTGGAATTGCATGAAAAAAGTCTTTAGCAATATGGAAAAGGCTCTGGGACCTTGGATGTCAGTTCTGGGAGAGATGAATTTATAGGTAGAGCAATCTCTCTCCTCAAACTGACATCTGAGATCCCAGAGGCTTTCTTGGTAACACTGAGGATTTTATTTTTTTCATGATTTTCCAACATTATAATGCATGTTGTGTATAAGATTCTGAAAAATTTCACACTCGAAGCAATAATGACAAAGTTGAGCTTGAAAAAATGCCCACCCCCCCCTTCAATATTACTGAAAAACTTTTGGATTTAGCAGTAATTCGCTTAAGAAAGCTGGAAGAAGCTCTTTGCAATGAAGGGCAAAGGAGAGCAGAGTCCAAAATCAAATGGATACATTTACTTTTTATTGAAACCTCTTCTATGTGTTCTGAATGAGTAAATGAGTCAGTCTTGAAAAATAAGCTACAAAGTCTCCATACATCTAAATTAGACAGTACATCATCATTTTTATGTCTCCTTTTCATTTCACTTATTACTGCAGCTCTCATATCATTACCTACAGTTCCCAAATAAGTGCCGAAGCCTATACATTTTTTTCAGAAAATATTTTGGGTTTCCTGAATTCCCTTTCATAAATGCAACAGTCATTCTAAGTCTATAGGAGCTTGCTATTAATTTGAATGGAAACTTTGCTTTGTCTCACCGATTTGGGATAACTTTACTATCTCAGCCCAACCAATGCTTTCACTTGAATGGAGAAGAATGTCCACATAACAATCCCTTATCTTTCCTTCACATATAGTATTCTAATACACAGGGCCTTATATATTTGTCTTTGCAGAAGTACATCCCTTAAGGAAACTTATTATAAGACAATTTGATTCTGAATACATTTGGGGATCAAAAAATCACAGAATCACAGAACGACTGGAAGGGATCCTCAAGGATCATTCATTCCAAATCATGGTCCTGCACAGCACCATTGCCAAGAGTCACACCCTGTGCCTGAGAGCATTGCCCCAATGCTTCTTGAACTCTGTCAGGCTTGATGCTGTGACCACTTCATGGGGAGCCTGTTCCAGTGCCCAACCACCCTTAGGGTGAAGAACCTTTTTCTAATATTCAACCTAAACCTCCCCTTGCACAATTTCAGGCCATTCCCTCGGGTCTTGTCATTGGGCACCACAGAGAAGAGATCAGTGCCTGCCCCTCCTTTTTTCCTCACAAAGAAGTTGTGTTCAGGGCGAGGCTGCTGCAGTGCAGAGCAGAGCGGGACAATCCCCTCCCTTGCCCGGCTGGCGATGCTGTGCCTGGTGCCCCCCAGGACAGGGTTGGCCCTCCTGGCTGCCAGGGCACTGCTGACTCAGGTTCAGCTTGCCATCCACCAGGACCCCCAGCTCCCTTTCCATGGCACTGCTCTCCAGCCTCTCATTCCCCAGTCTGTCCATACACCCAGCATTGCCCCATCCCTGGTTCTGAATCCAGCACTTGCCTTTGTTGAACTTCACATGGGTGATGGTTGCCCAGTCCCCTGATTTGTCCATGTCTCTCTGCAGGGCCTCCCTGCCCTCATGGGAGTCTACAGATCTTCCCAGTTTTGTATCATCTGAGAACTTGCTTAGTATCCCTTCCAGACGTGTGTCCAAGCCATTTATGAAGATGCTGAAGAGCACAGGGCAGAGGATGGAACCCCATGGAACCCCACTAGTGACAGGTCACCACTCTGATGTCCCCCCTTTCACTACAACCCTGTGTGCCCAACCTGTGAGCCAGTTGCTCACCCTCCGCATGATGTGCTTATCCTGCTCTGAGCTGGACATTTTATCCAGCAGGATCCTGTGAGATTAAAAGCTTTACTGAAATCCAAAAAGATTACATCAACTGGCTGCCCTTGATCAATCAGGTGAGTTACATTGTCATAAAAGGAAATTAGTTTTGATAAGCAGGACCTTCCTCTCATGAAGCTGTGCAGGCTGTGACCAATGACTGTGTTGACTTCCAGGTGTTTTTCAACATCTCTCAGGATAATCTTCTCCATAACTTTGCCAGGCACTAAAGTGAGACTGACAGGCCTGTAGTTTCCAGGACTCTCCTTCTTGCCCTTCTTGACAGTCAGGACACTGTTTGCCAGTCTCCAGTCAGCTGAGACCTCTCCGGTTTCCCAAGACTGCTGAGAAATCGAGAGGGCTCTGCAATGGAAAGGTAAAAGTTAATATTAGTGGAAATACTCAGAGTTTGCAAATCTGTCCAGCTAAGGATCTCAGCTTTTATAAAATCCTTAACTATTAAAAAGCACTGATGTTGCAATGTCCTTCTTCAAGTGCATAACTCTAAAAGTAACATCTTTCAGTATTGTGGCAGAACAGTAAAAAAGGTGACTCCACAGATTCTTTAGAGAGATAACCCTGAGAATCTTCAGTAATAATTGAACTACTTACTAGAAAACTCTCAAAATTACATGAAACTCAATTAGTATAATGAACAGGAATACATAAGCATCCCACATTTTTCACATTAATTAAACAAAGATTCCATTGGCACTGATTTGCCATATATAAACTGTTTTTTATAAAAAGTTGTTTGGTGGTGGAATAAATAATAAAAAAATATCTGCCTGTCACTTGAAAGAAATAATTAGATAGCAAAAAGCTGGAAAAATTATGAGATGGGAAGAGGACAATTTCCTGTTCAATCATTTAACCAGTCTGTTTCTTTTCTTCTGCATTTTCCTGCCAAGCTGGAATATTGTGTTTTTAATATGTAATATATTGTACAGTAACATCAGTCAGTGTTCACGCTGAATATGGAAACTTTAAAACATAACAATGTACTATTAAAATATATTGATAGTCTTTTCAAAAGCATCGTTCTCTCTCTGTGCAAATGAATAAGTGAATCAATTATTTCAGATCAGCTGTCAAATAAGTGGAAAGAATAATTTCATTTCATCATAAAACTGTGCTGGCAGAGTTAGTTAATGTGGCATTTTTCTCAGGGAAATAACCAGAAGTAAAAGTTTATTTCATGTATAGAGACATATTTTGTTGGGCTGAAAAGATTTTATATATTGTGTATTATTTGTAATCCTTTTTTATGCTGTTCATGTTGTTGTTATTTTGTATTTCCTTCATTAAAAACCAACAACTAAACTTTCAAAATACTCAGGTTTTCTTCACATGCAAACTATTCTTGTTGAAATTGTTGAAAGAACTTTATATGATTTTGGAAATGACTTGAATCCTACCTTTCACGCACCCCAACATAGATTTATTCTGATGAAAAAAGTACTTTGTGAAAAAATACTAGTAAGTACTTCCTTTCTAGTGGTTGAACACTGATTACACCTGTCCGTAGCAGAATGACAGACAGCAGAAAAACCTCCTTTATATGTGGCTGAAGTATCAGTGTAGGTTAAGTTCAAATGCTAAAGTCATCCCTCATCTAATGCTTTTGAAGTCACTTAAACCGTGATCAGGTTTTAGCCATGGTGGCTACAGAAGCAGTTGTGCTTTGATCTCACAGCTTTTCATTTCTTGGAAGCTCACAGTGTTTAGTGTGCCTGTAGCATGGTACGAGAGAGAAAGTACCACTCTCTCACCCAGTACATTCAAAAAGTTTTGTCTCTCATACTGAGGCAGCTCTATTAACTTCAGTGAGACTGGCACAGCTGAAAAGAGAAGCTAGACTAGGAACTACCCTGTTGCTCATACTTACCTTAGTTGCATGCATTTATCTATGTCTGTAAAATGCATCACATAAAAATGTACTGCCTGCTCAACTGTGATATATAGTGTCAGTTTAATGCAGTGCTTTGCACTTTGCATTCCTCCCTCCAATTCCCATTATAGGTGGCCATCACTAAACTTGGATTCAAGGTAACAAAGATTTTCCTGGCAGCGATGCCTGTTTCTGAGCAGACTCCATGAGTAATTGTGTGGGCAGCTTTTGAGCTGCCTGTGGGTCATTCATGATTAGTCTGCTGATGAAAAATCTGAGCTACCTTCTCCCTCGGCATGTCATTTCCTTTTAATTCACTCTGATTCAGGGAATAAATATATATATATATTATCTAGCTATGAATAAAAATCTGTAAATCCAGTTACTGCAACTGTACAGAAACAGGTCTGTGGTAAGACAGTACAGGAATATGTGTAAAACACTACAGATGTACAGGTTTCATGAGACTCCCAACTTTTCATGTCTATCCCCATGCTTTTATTTTGATATATACAGCAGGGGCAAAATACACACATTTGTCCTTTGATTATATGAAGGCACACATTTATTTTAGATTAATAGAATTAAAATTATTTTCTTTTTGCAAAAGCCTTGCATTATAATGTAAAATTTGTAATTTGAAAAGGTCACAATCCTATATTTGGAATCACTGAAATGTTAGTGGATAAAACTATTTTTCATCCTCAAAGTTTTCATTTGTTGCTTTCAATAATAATATTTGCATTTCCATTCTGGTGGGAAAAAAAAAGAAATCCTTGTTTCTTTCAGTAAAACGGACAGAGATAGGAAGCCAGGTAATTGCTATATCCTTGTACCTAACAAAGAGGGACAATAGCAAAATGTAATCTTTTGGAGCTAAAACTGAATTTAGTTGTGAGGAATACTGATGTCAGGACCCATATGCAGGATGATTTCTGCATTTGTTCTTGACACCATCAGTTTTCAGAGCAGAACACGGTGCTGTTTGTAAAAAGGAAAGGTCTCTGCCTGGAACTCACAGGGGTTTGGAGTTAGCTTAGTAGCCGCTGATGTGTGGTTTATAAACAGAAAACTGCTTTAAAAGAGTGTGCCAATGTCAACTCTGCTGTCTGTGGTGTCTCCTGGCACTGACAGGGATTCACAGCACCCATCTCAATGTTCCGATGGTCAGGAGTATGGAGTGTCTGAGGGAAGACGTGTGAAAGCAGGGTAAGGATGGTAGAGTTTCTCATTAATTATGAAGAAAATTAAAAGGAAATTGTACATATTCAGATTCTACTATAGAACATACATACAAAGAAGGGAAGGCACAAATTGTAGCCTTGAGTCAAACACAGCACCCATGAGGCGAGTGACAGTTTTGCAAAAGGATCCTGTTTTCAAGATTTCACCCCTAATTGCACTCTGAGGCACCTAGGAATATAGAGATCAGTGTTTCAGCTTTTCTTACTGATATTTAAGGTTGTTGGCAGCACATCTCATGTGCACAGAGTTCTAGTGTTTCCACTTGTTCTGGAAGAGTAATGGGATTAAATCAGAAAGCAGCACTAAAAGCATGATAATTTTAGGTGACTGCTTTGTGATAACCACTTGAGTGAGCTGTATACTTGCTATCTGTCTGTTGTGGTATTCTTCAATAGTGAGGTTGGTTTTGTATTTTTTCAGTACTTAAAAATGTAATATTTTATTCATAGGAAATCCGCAATCTGGCAATTGCTCAGGACAGGAGGAACTATTGTTTAGTGAGTCGTACAACTCTGCCCAACATACATTTGAAAATCAAGAAGGAATAGCGTATGCCAAGGGATTCTGCATTGTAACAAGTCTTAAGAAAGGGAAAAAATTACAATGGCACAGAATGAGAAAGTGTATTAAAATGAAAGGGATCGCATGAATATTCAGTCAATAACTCTTGTCACTGCTGATGTGCACTAAGAGCTCCTGAGGACTGAGCAGTATGGGTTAGGTGTGGAAGGACAGTACATCTTTACACCCTTCCGACTATTTGGCACAAAAAGCATACATTAAAACTTAAGAGGCTGTTGTCACACACCTAGCACATTGGAATCCATGTTTGTTTTCAAACTGTTTTGCACAGGATGGGCATAATATTATTACAGAATTCTGTTCAATATTGGTTTTTTTTTCAAAGCAGGCTTTAATACTGATTTTCAACTTCTTTAGCAGCTCATGACAAGAAAGGGCACCATTCAACATCAAATGTACATTTGGGCCAGAGATAAAAGGTCAAAAATGTATGACAATATCCACTGAATGCAGTGAAGATTAAAACTGTAGCAGGCCTAGTTATCTTTGTCTTAGTCTCTATGCTAAGGTTCTGCATTTCAAGATAAGTGGAATTTAATGGGAACCCTTATATTCCTGGGTTCCCTTATAAGGGAATAAGAAAGAATATAATAAGTGTATAATAATTATATATAATAAGTGTTATTCTTATAATAGAATATAATAAGTGTTTCCTTATATTTTAAAAAAATATATATCTATAACACAGAGTTTCGTTTACGTTCAGTAGTATTGTTATGTCTTGCAATGTCTGTAAAATTGTATGATACAGTTGTTATGCTGAATAAATTTTATCTGGCTTAGACAATTAAATTATTTTTAAAACATTGCTCTTCATACATAAGAACAGAATGTTAGCTATTTAATGAACCATATGAGGATTTGAAATTTCGGCTTCCCTAACAATCACACCTTGCAGTTGCCTATCTGAAAAACAGGGAAAAAATAGAGACAAGAGTAAAGGTTATGCCTTCGACTGAAATATTCCTAAGAGTAGGTACTTCTACTTAACTGAGAAGGAAAACAAAACAAAAAATCAGCTGAAGGAGAGACAAAACATGCAAGACATGACTCTGAAAGTAATTTACAGACATTTACCTTTCATGACTTTTACTGACATCTCTGAGTACCAGGGAATGCAATTCTACAGTACAGTCCAGTACTAAAATGCAAACACAAGTTTAGAAAGAACAAAAGCTAACAGTGTCGAATTATTCATCTTTTGAAAGACTTCTTTAGTAAATATTCTATAAATTTGGGTCTTGGGATTAACACTTCTGCCCTCACCATACTATACCTGAAGATGTTCCATATTGTTTCAACATATAAGAGTCTGGTGGGGGCAGTAGGTCCACACACATACATGTTTTATATAATCCTTTTACCTGAATAAACATGCAAGTGTATTTTACAACAAACATATACCATGAGATGTCTCACAATAAAATAAAGCCAAATAAGGACATAAGTGTAAATTTTAAGTTAAATAAATTTTTTTTTCTCCATGATAAACCACAGAAAATGGGGGTGTCACTCAGTACATATTATGAAAAATTTCACACTAAAGTTTTTTTATTTATACATTTTATCTAAAAGTTTGATCTGGTAGAAAAACATTTGAAAAAGCCTTGAATTGGATCTGCTTGTCCTGTGTAGCAATAGTCCAAAAATTTGTAGTAAAATAACCCTTTTTTTTTTTTTAGAATAAACTAAATATTTGAGGTTGTAGAATTTATTATGTAAGCAAAAAAACTTATTAAATGCTACTTGATCTGAAATGAACAAATAGCATACAACAATACTTGTTTCTGTTCTCCATTTTTACACTAGCTTACACTGAGCAAAATCTTTAATGTAATTTCCTAGAAATAAATAAAAGCGTGTGTTCTGTAATGCAAAGTTATCAAATATATAAAGTGACAATGAAAACAAGAACAAATGAACCCCATGAACTCAGTAGAGGAAAAAAAATCACATCAATTATATGTCCATTTTTAACAATTTTGTATTTTCTGTAGACATTGAATAGTGGGGTTATAATGCTTAATTTATAATACCTGCCAAGATATCAATACTGGGTAAGATGCTGGTAGTGAAGAGATGATGATTATAAATGTATGAAATTCAATACTAAATGCAATACAAAAAATGATTGATTCTGAATTTTGCCATCACCTGCTATGCTCTGTATAGCCTCTGGCTTTCTAAACCCGTTTGGCAGAGTTATGTATCTTTGTATTGTAGTGCTGTTATGAGAATAAACTGGAGAAACCTTCCCCTTCTGTCTCTAAAGTTGGTTTGCTTTTTTTTTTCTTTCAAAGCACCAGACCAGAGCATAATTGTTGGGCTTAAAGTAGTAGGGGTGCCTTTGCTGGGAGTATCTCCTCTTATATCCCAAAGGTTGACAGGAAAGGGAAAGGGAATTTCAGCACCAACAGTGGCAGTGTGTGAGGCAGCGTCCAACACAGGATGGAGGCCTTCAGCAAGAACTCCAGCTCCTCTATGAGATCAGATAACCTCTGATAACTTCTCTTTCATACAACACTTTTATTAATACTACAATAATTTCTAGTATTAAGATAGTTCTGATTCCAATAATGTGTGAGACTTAGACAGTGTTGCTCATCAAATACATCTGGGTTTTTGGATTGTCAACTAAAACATGTATTTACCAATGGACAGATCAGAAATACTTATGCATGTTTGTTAGTAAGCGCTTATTTTAAAAAATGGGGTTTTTTTACTCATCTAGTTGCAAGAACATTTGCAGACCAAATGGGTACAAACTCCTGAACACATATAGGTGCTACCTATAATATTTACCAGTAATTTCTCAAATACATTCTTGTCTGAATTGCTTCTATGACATCACATCACAAGACATCAGCAATACCTTTGGTCTGAATCTGTAGAGTTGCATAGGTTTTGTATACTCAAATCATCACACAAAACTGTAGCCAACTGCTGAAGAAGTCACCACTCAAACTGAGGTAACCAGGTTCCCAAACGGAGCCCACTGGGCAGAGACTACCTGAATCAGGAGTAAAACATGGATGAAAAGATTGTATTTACACACACAATTTCATATAAAAAGCCTAGAGAGAAGCATATACCTGATTACACATTATGTCTCTTCCACATGAAGGATCCTTCAGTATGAATTCTGGCTTGGAGCTGATGTATAAGCCCAGTCAATTGCACGGTTAGATCTTCTTGTAGATGAGCTGACAAAGAATGAAGCTACAACAACTGAACGGGCTTGTTTCTGTTGTTGCTGCCCAATGCAGCACCAGCAATTATACAGTGCTGATCGACTTGAGCCACTGAGCACAGAAAACCTCTCTCACTCTTCTCAGCTCTGACTGATGACCAAAATGCAGGAAAGCAACTCACACATCTGAATGAGGAGCTGGTTGATAAAAAATTGTAGATAAAAAAATGTGGAGGACAAACAGAGAAGATTTAGACACACTTTCTCTCTGAATTTAAAATTTGCAAGCTAAAATGAAGCTGTCTCAGAAAACTTTCTAGCTTGAATTAACCTATTTACAATGCTTGAGTTCTATGCAGCTCTTCTTTAACTCAGATTGTTTACTCAGACCCCTGTGAATCCTCTAACTATCCTGCGGAAAATTCAGAAGAATGCTACTTCAGGGAAAAATGAAACCTGTAAATCACACATCCCTTTTCAAGACAATACAGAAGTAAGCTGAAAACAGAGTTTCACACATAATCTACAAAATATAGCACAAATACTAGTGAACTGATGTTTTTTGAAAGATGCACAATTTGCTCTGGGCATAAGCGTTAGATCTGACACTTCCCTGAAGTATCATTACCCTGTGAATATTTACTGTGGTCACCATAGAAATCCCCAAGTGACAAGTGATTTCCCTGGAACTGACTACCCTGGTTAATATCAAGCTGGCTACTGGTGAACAAGAAAAGATGCTATTAGTGAGCACAATGACAAAAAAGCAAAGAAGAATTAGGATTAGTGAATATAACTCAATATATTAAGCTGAATCACTAGAAGAACCAGATAAATTAGATGCACGTTGCATCTGAAAAGAGCAAGAGGGAAAAAAATATCCATTGTGGAGCCAAAACTCTTCCAAAATTTTGGTCTTATAAGAAGGTGTGCTACCCAGTGGAGCAGCAGAGGACTTGAGAAAGCACGTAATGATGTCTCCAGGGGAAACAAATCTCTCAACAGACTACAGAAAAGAACTAGAAGTACCCAGCAGACACACGCTTTATGCCTCTGGGAAGGGTTTTCTTACATTTAGGAAGAAGAAAAAAGAAAACCTTAATTGTTTTGGGAGTCATAGAATGAGGAAAAGAATAAACAGGGTATCTAAACCCACTAATCATTATAGCCAAAACTTAAAAAATATAAAATATTTTGTACTGAACCCCAAAGAACATCCATCCATCCGTCCATCCAACCATCCATCCATCCATCCATCCATCCATCCATATACATACACACACAAAAAGCACCATTTCTTCTACCTTCAGAGCTGGAAAACAGAAAAGATGTAAAGGCCAACAGTCCTAAACTTCTTTCATCAAGAAGACTGCATACGCCCAGCCAGCACGTACAGTGAATGCCTTAATGAGCAAAACCCGAAGTTCCCCAGGTACTAGAAGCTGTGTTGACCTTCCAAGCAACGATGGACTTTATCTATCTTAGATAATCACAAATGGGCACCTCTGCAGTCCATGACACAAAATCCTTGCTACCTAAATGCAATATGGATGTTAGTGTTCATTGCACATGCGGAGGTGATTTACATGAATGCAGCAACATGATAATTCATGCAGAGCTGGTTTATTGAATGATGAGTAATTTAAATCCTTGAGAGTCTGATCTTTATATCTATTACACAGTTGTAAAAAGCTTTAGCTCCTTGAAGTCCATTTCCAGGAGGTCACACACAGTACTATAATACCAGAGAAAAAAATAATATAGAAATAGAAAACAAACAATCCATGCTTCATCTCAAATTAAGGAAAAAATATGTGGTTAGAGTAAAACAGCTTCTTTTTTTGTGGGGTCTTATCTCTGAGTAGTATGCATTATGAATATGAATTTGAACATCATTTCCAAAAGCAGAAAATTCCCAAAGTAACAAAAATTCACCAGAGCCCTCAATATAAAGCAGAAGGTGTAATATCCGATAAATATAGATCAAAAATAAAGTTTAATGAAAATTATAAAACTGAGTCAAGGGAGCTTCAGATTATTTATACCAGGTGAAGGACTTGTTCATATAATTGAAGCATTCACCATTATACCAAAGTATATTTTTTTCA
>WEKY01024119.1:0-26402 GCA_013390045.1 Picathartes gymnocephalus
TATTGATCTTTAATCAGAGGTAAATTAAGTTAGTATGTCATTCTATTCCACAGCAAGGTTTCTCAAACCCTATGTTGTTCGTAATTCTTGTTTCGATACAGCTAATTACATTGTTCCACCAAAACATAAAAACCATTCTAAGCTATTATGTTTCCTGATTCTACAAATCAGTGCAAACTAACAGGGGGCTGGCACAGTCAGCCTTGTATGACAAGAATTCATGGTATACTGCCTTCCACTTAGTGGGGACTTGTTTCACATACATAGGAAAATAAATACAATTAGCATTGTCATGCATCAAAATTTCATTACATCATGTCAAGGTGAGCAAGACCCAAGGTAAAATTCAGAGAAACTGCATTAGTATCCTGCACTGGTTGGTATTTCCTATAGGCAACAATTTGCAGGGTGAGTTGCGTGAGTGCTTTGTACACTTTTGTCAATGGATCTCTTACTTCAGAAACTAGACTGGAATTTGAGGATTTCAGGAAATGAAGATGATATTGCAAAAGTATTTTTAATGAGATTTCTGCTTTCAAAATGCCTACCAGCAGCAGCAAAGAAACTACAAGAAGAGTGTTTTAAAATAAATAGGAATCAAATGCAAATTGTTTCTAAATTAATTTGACAGGAAAAAATATGATACGATATGATATGAAATGACCTTAAGGTAATGTGATGGATTTCTTCTGTGTGAAGGGCCAACAGAAAAATGAAAATTATCTCAAAGGATACATTTTTACAGGGTCTAGTCAAATTAAATCATTGTAGAAAATGAGACTATAATGGAATTTTGAACAGATATGTTCAAATGGAATACCATATGGATTTAGATAGGCAGAACATAATCTACAGTGCTCATCTGGGTACTGAGAAGTATAAAATTAGATCCCAAGATGCCCTACTTTAGCCAGAAGACAGTGCTGCTACTGTAGATAACACAGCAAAGTGAAATGTGCACACTTCTCAGGGAATGATGTAAGCTAAAGTGCCAGACTCAAAAAACAGGGAAGAATGACAGTACAAGCCAGGTGCAGGTCCTGCCTGCAGAACCACTCTGCATGTAGGCCCAACCGGGGGGATTATGTTTCAAATCTGCTTTTTTCCTCATTTTCCTGGGTGGGTGTCCATGGAGAGAAAATGTCCCTGGAATATACTCTTTTCCACTAACCACTGGCCCTTGAGCCCTCAAAAATCACCAACAATTGATATGTTAGAGGTCCCTCTAGGCTGGAGTTGGGACTGAGAAAGAAGAATAATGAACTGTGTACTCATTATTAGCCATTTTTTTCTCTTCTTGGTGAAGGACCATCTGAAAGAGTTAAGAGATGGAGAGTGATGTGCAGCTAACTTGCCCCAATACTCAGGGAAGGGCCAGCCAAGCGCCTTACTCAGTTTTCAGTAGACTGGGAAAAAAGCAATGGAGGCACTCAAGGAGCAGTGGTCAGTGAGGGAGTTGCTGGAGATGGGAAACAGTCAACTGCTGAGTTGATTCCTGAGGCTTGAAAATCTCTCCTTCACCCATTATAATGGTTTCATTAAAAAATATCTATGCTGCTCCAGACTGTAAGTTCTGCACCATTAATATAGCAGAAAGTCAGTAAGGATGTGATTAAAAATTCATCAAATACAAATTTAGTTATCAAAAGTAAAGCTCCAGTGTGTGTAAGAGAAGTAATACTCAGCATTGTGTTAATCCTCTCATCTGACTGCAGATGTTTTACTATGCCTCCAAATCAGACACAATGGATATTTCTGATGTAGGCACGAGAATAAATCATCAGGTGTATACGCACAAAGCTAAGAAGTGGAATGCCATTTGCAAAGCTCCATAAATTTCTGCTTCAAGTTACTTTTTCTTGCTGAGTTTTTAGAATGTGAGGTAATGTATACCAAGGACACATGTAACAAGTACTAGGAGTTCCCAGACCTGCAGCACACAGCTAAAGGAAAATGAAGACATAAGTTGTTGTAACTTTGGGCAGCTGAGACCATGTTTCCATTAGGAACCTGGTCCTCTTCAGCTCCTACTGCCAAACCTCCATCCAGATCTTATGTGTAATGAATGGTTTTCTTGTGAATAACTGTTCCTTCTAGAAAGCTGCTATGTAAATTGGGACTAATATAGATAGAAAACAAACATATTTTCTCAGGGTGATGGTAATAGGTCAGTGACTGCACTGACCTTTGAAGAGCAGGTTTACAAACTTCCTTGGCACTCAGTATTTTATTAATAGGTGACCAGTCAGAAACAGAGAAGTCTATATGTGAAGTACCATGTGAGAAATAGCAGCAAACACAAAACAGAAATGAAGATAATTCCTGTTAGTTAGATCACTGTGATATAGAAGCACGTCAGCAGTTTCCAAAAATCCTTGTGAATCTGGCATATAACAAATAATTTGGGGAGCACAGGTAATGCTGGAGGAATAGGTAAACACTTTTTACTATTGCACAGGTGTATGCATTTGTAATAAACTGACTATCATTCTCCATTTTGAATTCAAGATCTGATCTCAGCTTTATTTGTCACCTGGAATTATTTGGTTTTATGGTTTTTTGGACAGTTGTGGAGTTTATGCACTCTGAACTTGTAGAGTTCTGCTGTCATCTCACTTTCCTTAAAAATAGAGTAATTAACAATGGGAAAATTAATATTTTTCAGTTATCTCAACAATTGCCTGAGACAGTAAAATTATTTGAGAGACTGTATGTTTTAGCATACAGATTTTTGCAATTGTCCAAATCTGCAATTCTGACTGTAGGGATTAGAAATTTAGCAGTTGGTTTCAGAGCAGTTTCTGCATTGCAAGCCTTGAAATGTTAAGAAAACAGGATAGCAATATAATTTTGTAGGATACATAATTTGGGCAAAGAAGAGTTTTGGTAGATATACCATCTCAATTGTTTTAATAAGCAGTATGATAATTTATGTGCAAATATATAACGTTTATAGAAATTTCTGCAAACCTTTTAGTCTAGAAGTCTACATATTTAGATATTTGGGATGTATTTCTATATCCATCTATATATGCAGATCTATTTATGACATATATATATGCCTATTATATGATTCCTCACTGCCAGTTTTCAGTGTCAGATTATAAAAGCTATTTTCAATTATTTACAAGGTCATAGAATACCAAAAAATATTAATGCATTTCACAGGTATTTTGTATCTGGTCCTTTTAAAACCTTTTCTTTCATAGATTTACATAAGTTTTTGCTTCGAAGATCCACGCAGAAATGCAACTGAGGGAAAGGTGAGAAGATAACTTGTCTATTTAAAATCACTTGGTGAAAATGACTCCCCACCTGCAAAAATTCTGTTGCAGAATGTAGACCTCAGTTGTTCCTCAGAAAAAAGAAAAAAACCCACTCACCTGTAAAAAATGAGGTTACAGAAATGTGAGTAAAAGCAAGGTATGCAGAATGGACAAAGACGAGTCAAGAGGATGGCAGGAGCTGCAGAACTGTGGCTGTAAACCAAGGACACGTGAGGAGGAGCCGGAAAGTGGTTTGAGATTGGATCAACTGAACTCAGAAGTATAAACCAGAAACCAGGAAAATAACCAGAAAACCCATAATACTGAGAATAAAAGTTCAGAAAATGTGCACAAGACAAAGACACAACACTAGATTGCCAAGCTGTGTCTGCATTAGTATTTTGTTTGGTTCAGGAATGTACTGTTAAAGGAAATATGCCAATCCCCATTTATTAAACTTTCCTCACAAACTAAACTTTGTTGTGCATTGCAAGCGATCTTGGAGCAGGTGAGATGGATTCCTTTTGCAGGTGTATACTGAAATATATGATCTAGTAATGCACCCCATGCCTCCAAGCAAACCAGGGACATTTGTGGATGCAAACTATTCTGCGACAATTCCCCACAGTCCTGGCACCAGTCCTGGTCTCTCTTCTATTTAACAGACCAGCAATTTAACAATATGGCCTCTGGCATAAAAATTACAGTCTTTTTCCACTGCATCAAGGCTAATTGATCCTGTTGTCTAAGTTCAATTTATGGTGCAGTGCCTTTGATTTCAGTCCCAAAATGCATACTAAACTGCCAAATTCCAAAACCTTTTACAAAACACTTGCTCATTTTTTAATTCAGCTCACAACTATGAAAAAGGGAAAGGGCAGGTCCCACTATTGACTTTGCAGATTATATTGATGAAAGGATATTCCTTTTCTCTTTTAAATAAAGCAAGCACGCAGTTGATACTAAAACTAATTCTGCTACTGGTGGTTTAAAGATTTAGGAATGCAATGAAATTTACTTTTGTCCACTTATAAATCTGAAATAATTTTAAAAGTATTTTAGTGGGAGAATATGCACCCCTGGTATTATAGTATATATTCCTAACACTGACCTAAAATGCCAAACACTTGAAGATGTTCAGAGGGAACATATCCAACAATATTAGAAAACAAATAAAGAACCCAAAACAAGCAAAAGAACTTCACAATTTTTAAGGGGTTTTATCTTTTGAATGCCGCATTTTATTTTATTCTTTTTGCACTGTGAAATCTAGGCACTGACTAGCATTATTTATTTGAAAGTATTATTATACTCACTTTGGCAATTAATTTCATTTAAAAATATGGGGGGATGAATTAGGAATTTCAGTGTGATTTCATGGTTCTTCCCTGCTTATATCTTCTAAATAAATACTACAGTCATAGGCGGTAGATTTGTCACTCCACTATGCAAAAAACTAGACAGGTATGTTTTCTGGTTTCCTTTTTTTCTGTAACAGACACAGTAAGGATTTTGGTGTCAAAGCTAGGCTTTTTATTATTTTACTCTTGGCTATTACATCTAAAAGACCCTGTGTTAACTAGGAAAGGGACACAGCATCCTTTCCATACTTCCAGGACAGTTCTGTTACCACATCAATTGAGAGAACTCATATCTTACCATGTAGTGCAATGCCTAAATTTTGAGGTTTTCTCAATTTAAAGGCATGTATCTCTTTCATTCCATAAGTTAAATAGCAAAAGGCTCTTTGAACAAAAACCTGAAACAAACAGAAAACCCCAACCCAAAATGTTTACATATTTATGGGGAAAAAATCTATAGAAGGCACCCTAATCTCAGAGAAAATGAAACTTGCACCCAATATTGAGTCTGATCCACATCACGTGTGGTAGCCAGCAGTGTAAAGACAGGTTTTCTATGGACTTCAGGAGTGCAGATAAACACTTTTAAATTAGATTCTCCTGGCTGATTATGATAGAGATTAATATTGATTAAAATAAAAGTTTTTGAATATGGTATTTTTTAAAGTACTGAATAATAATTTTTAGCTAATGAATAATCTTCTGAATAATTAAAATTTTAATAGCTCTCAGAACTTCCTATACATGTGAGATCTTTAGAAGTAAATATTTATAGAAAATCATTCATCAGTACAAAGAATCAAAGTAGAACTGGGTACACAGAGTGACCATGTCTTATACTCTTGGTAAAATTGCATGAATTCAGAACCAAATTCCACCAAAAAAAAAAAGAATATCAACCTGTAGTAATATAGCTTCATTAAGATTTTAATTCAGTTGTGAATGGGGAAGGCAGAGCATCAAATTATCCTGATTAAGAGAAATGTCTTATATTTCATTTTAGCAAATCTATCTCTCCATGCAAGGTTTAGGAAGACAAGTGTGATTTATATAAAGTAAATTTAGATCAAGCAACAAAATTAAACTGATATACCCTACTAACACCAAGCAAAAATTAAAGAGTAATGGGATAGAGAATGGAGAGTTTTAGGGCAGTTCTGCCACTCTGCAGTTATTCAGCTGTTTAACAGAAAAGGAAGAACAGGAAAATGTGAAAGTATAGTAATTCTTAGGGAGAAGATACACTTATTGAGGAGGTAGGAGCCAAATAGATATGACACTTGGCTCAGAGAAAGAGATGCAGAAAAGGTGAAGGACTGTGGTCTAGAGTTGGTAAATTCAGAGATAGAGCTGATATAGAAACTCAGACGGCAAGATTGATTTGGTGTTTAGGTAAAGAATTATTTTTCAGTAACGGAAATCAAGTCACTAATGAAGATGTCCAATATTTTTTTCAGATAACTGTAAACGATCAAAATTATGTACTTGCAGAAGGTGAAAAAAATCACATTCATGGCCACCTCTGATTGGAACGTGGAGCTGAATCCTTAAAGGCTAGAGGCTCTAAGATGTAAGTGCATGTAGTGTGGGACAAGAACCGCGCTCTCTGGATATCTTTATGTAAATTTATACCTGTAGTGGTTTTTCCCTGGCACCAAGCAGAAAGTGTGATCAGTAATGCACAGACCTCATCTAGACCAGTCTGAGTGCGCATGGTCTTCAGCGGAACAAGCTAGGCCAGGAGCCTTTCTCAATGATTTGCATACTCAGTGAATTTTCTAGTAGTCCATTACACCAAGAGCAATTGAAATGGCTATATGAGAACTTTGGGGAGACAAACTGAAAATAGAAGAGAGGGTCACAGACTGCCTGTATCAAGTATTTCTGAAGCAGCATTCTGTGAGCTCAGTACTTGTGCTGAGACTTCACAATTTAAAAGAAACTGCTGTTGGGACAGGGGGTAAAGATACAAAAGGACTATGACATAAAAATCCAGAATAGGTGAAAGTACAGTTTACATTTACAGGGGTACAATAATAGTCATGAATCACAAAGCAGAATAATGAAATATAGTGAATGAGACATCCTGATGGAGATAGCTATTAGAAAATAGTATATACGAAAAGAACCAAAAACTATAAATAAATAGAATAGCAACAGATAAACCGTGGGCCTGGAAAAAGTTCCTGCATTCTTTCTCTTGCATTTAGGTACAAATGTTGTAAAAATGATACTTAGAGGTGTGTAACCTCTGTGTAATAAATCTATATGATGTGTATGTAATAACTATAACACTTATGGTCAGCAGGGGCTGGTGAAGCACAAATATTGTGAGAAGGTGCAAATGTAACAATATTGTGCAAAATGCATGCATATACACAATGTTTTTAATCTTTCTTCTTATTTCTTCTGGTAACATGTGGGCTTTAGTGGCATATGGGTGAGGCTGGTGAGTCCACAAGTGCATAGTTTTTTACTGGAAAGATGAGTAACTGTAACCAGCAGATGCAAAAGGAATTTTTTTTTCCCTAGAAAATAAGGTACTGTGCTCTGCTCAGAGTTGTTCTAACCATATAGAATACTTTAATGTGCCAGCATCACAGCCTCATTATTTTTTTAAGTTGTAGAATATTAAAATATCTTCTATATTAAGCATTACTGAAAATCAGTTATTCCAGCACACACTTTGTGAATAATAAAATCTGCATTTCTTTCTAATTTTCTTTTTTTAGCTGTTACGCTATGCTATGTATCTCACATTTATTTGCTTTCTCCTTCTTCCATTTCCTCTATGCATACACATAGAGGTATAAATTTTAATCTAGCCTTGGATTAGCCAGTTTGAGCATGGATGTAAACCCAAGGACACATCCAGAGGCAGTCTGGACATAATATACATGACTTGGAGTGTCCTGGCTTGTTCATAGTCTTGCCACCACTACTGTAAGATGCGTATAAAATGGGCCCTAAGGTGCTCCTTGGCCCAGTGCCACATGTCACATGCCTGTGTTGGTCTGTCAAGGGTTGTCTTTGCCACAGTGTGTAGTTGAGAAAATTCTGCCATGTGCTCCCTAGGAGGATAAAAGCCATAATCCTTTAAATTGAACTACTTTAAAAATACCTGAGCTTCTTTATGACCCTCTTTTTTTTATATGACATTTAAATATGTACTTCATAATTACATGTAATTTACTTGGAAATACTGCAAGCATCCACATCAAAATTAACTCTTGAAGACAATTAAGTATTGTGGAAAACATTTCCCTTTTTTTATTCAGTCACTGTAAAGTTTCCTCATACAAGGTCAAATGAGCAAATAACTTTTAGACATAAAGCCTGCAAGAACTATGTGCTAACTTTGGAAAGCACATGGGTTCTTCTGCAAAGCTCTAATTCTTTAATCACATATAAGCATGTTGGTCTAAATATCTTCCCTCTAAAACTAATAGCAATATTTCTACTGTATTCCACAATGTGAATCAAAAACTATGCTCACGCTTTCTCAAAAACAAGACAAATGTGCAGCAGTTGCTTTTGCATTTGTTAATGAAGGTCTTTTTTTTGTTGTTGTTTTTCCTCTCTGTTGGAAGCTAAAAAAAAATTGCTGGTGTCATACTCATAATACATTCAAACTTTAGCTTATTCCTAGGAATAAATTTACAGTTAAGAAGTCTTTATCATTAATTTGGAGGATTTAGTTCCATCTATCTAAAAAACACTTGTCAGTCAAGTTTTTAGTAAAACTAGTAAGAAAGTTTGCTAAGAATAACCAGTTCACTAGAAGTGGTACTCATACATGAAGTCTCTAAGCTTAAGTCATGTAATAGCTGGAGTCATAATTTCTCACTGAAAATTAAGTTAAAATCTTATTCTACAAAGAGTTCCTTAGACTTCTTTAGACATCATCCCTGACACAAAAGAATCATATATTCCAGTGGTAACAAAACTTTTGTTTGAGGGGGTTTTTTTTGGTTTGATTTTGTTTGGGGTTTTTTTTTGAGGGGGGAGGGGGGGGCGCGATTAGGGGTTTTTTTGTTTGTTTATTCGTTTTTATTCTAATTTGTCAAGATTTCATATTTCTATAAAAAGATTTCCTATTTATACAAGAAATATCTTTGTTGAGTACATTTTCATAATTCTCACTTTTTCTAATTTGTAGTAAAATGGGGTGACTGACATGTCAGGGAAGTTGTAAAAAAACAAGATTAGACAAATTGCAAATTGAATGTAAGTTTCAATTTTAATATAAATCTGCTTCTGTCAGTGTGTATATTTTGCCACTTAGGTTCTCTTCACATATAAATAACATGTAGTTGTTTGTAAGAATTTCCTATGAGGGAAGGGGGAATGATAAAATGACTGAACTTTTATTACACTAGAAATTTTCCATTGAATTGTATTCATATTGAAATTTTCAGTATATTTTTTCCAGAAATAAGCCAATAAAACTTGGTTATCTTTGAAAAATATAAAATCAGCGTGACCTTGATTTTTTATACCTTTTAAAATCAGAGTTTTATTTTTTTAAACAACATGAGACAGCATAAAGACATTAAAAAACCATAAATAAGTGAACTAGAAATTTGCTCAATTTACCCTGTGGATCATATGTAAATCCTGCTCATTTGGCCCAAAGAATTAAGCAACGATGATAAAAGATTAAAATGGTGTACCAAGAAAACAGAATTGCACTCAAAATAGGATATTAACAAACCCACATAATACCATGACTTATAGACAAGTGCATTCTTAATAGCTTCAATACAACTCAAAAAAGAATAAAGAAAAAAATACATGAAGTAGTCGGTGTATTTCAAAAAATTGTAGTTGAAAAATTAATTTTAAAACGTACAAAAGGAGAAAAATCACACATGACATGGTATTAATCTGAGGCTTGAATGTTTGTTGTCTTCAAAGTGAGAAAGACAATGTTTTAAAAATTATTTAAAACTGCAATAAATCACAGTCAATGAAACAAGAACTTGTTTCCCACTTACCAGTGACATATCTAGAATAAATAATTGCCCTCATTAATTAGAGAATATTTTCATTTTATGCCACAATAACAGTTAACATAGAAGTAGAACAGAAGGAGCACCCAGTTTGTGCAAAGCCACTGTGCCTTTTCTCATTGTGATATTGAAATAGAATTTATCACTCCATTGCATTGAGTGGAGCTTTGCCTATTTATGGCAGATGAAGATTTGCCACAGTGATTCTTCTGTCCATGTATTTACTAAATACAATTTTTCTTTTTTTCATTATCTACTTACTGTTAATGAAGAATAAAATTTCTTATATTTTGTGCTTTGAAACAGTATAAGCAAATAATAGAAAAATAAGAACTTTGCCACGCATTTCTTCTCTTCAATTGGAAGCAGGTTTGGGGTATTTTTTCACTGTTACATGGCTATTCTGATATATTGTAGCTGGCACCATGCATGATATAGTAATGGAGGCTTTTATCTGGTTGAGTTCTGTTTTGTTGGGTTTTGTTTGTTTGTTTGTTTGTTTGTTTTTCTTAAGGGGGCTGTTTCCCAAGTTGTTATTTTAGTGCTATTTTAGCAACTTTTCAGTGAATTTTCACTCTTTAAAATCAGTTTATATCAGGAGTAAAACACATCATCTCTTCTCCAAACCCTTCAATTGCCTTCATATTTGCCTTCAAATTAGGTTTCCAGCAAAATACAAAATCACAGCAGGAAACAAAAAAAGATCATGGCTTTTATCATATCAAGTTATAGCTATCTGCTAAGTAACCTTCCACCCTCCAAGCAACCTGCTTTGAGGGTAGAAGGAGATAAATATTTGTATCTGAATGAATACAAATCTGTTTTTCTCCAGTCCTTCTCTGCCTCTGTGTTTCAGGTCTTACAGTCCTCAGGACTTACAGTCCTGCCTCAAAGCAGAGGAGCCTGTCCGAATAAAATATGCATACTCTGCTTTTTGGGGACGAGTATAATCTACTTGGCTCTTCGCTACAGACTGCTCCTGCAGACTTCACAGGATCATAGAAAGGCTGAAGTTAACTTGACTTGTTTACCCTGGCATCTTCACTCTTTAAAGAAAAAACAAAGCTTCATGTTAATATTTCCCCTTTTCCATCCTACTGAGAAGTTTTTCTTCGGAAACAAATCAGAATTAATTCCCATTTGGGACCTACAAGATGTTTGAAAATATCAGATCTCCTGGATTTCTTAAACTTTTGAAAGGAGAAAGAAGAAAGACTGCCTGGCTTGTCTTCAGTGTCATATGTTTTGTAGTACAATATAGAGAAGCATAGACACAAAAAGTGGGTAGAAAAACGTGTTTCTGTAGAAATCTCTTTCAGTTTTCTTCATGCAGACTTTTGCTTCATCTTCCCCAGAAGGAAGGACCTCAAGCTACTTTACTTGTAGGTGCTAAATAATGGTATTTTTACACTGTACTTTGAGACAGACACCACCCGATGGCTGAGTGGAAAAAAAAAAAACACCAAAAAAGAAATAAGAGTGAAAAAAACATGAATTTCAGTGTATTTCCCTTGATTGGTAACCTTTCTCAGTCATGTACTACAGGATATTTCAGGATTTGGTCCATAACTTATAAAGGATCTCCCTCTTTCCTCTCCAAAGCTTTAGAGTCTCTGAAGGAAACCAATGACCATTTTTCTCTCAAATAGTTTTTCAATTACCTGAACAAATAAACTCTACACTATGTTACCCTGCTGCTAATTTTTACTAAGGCCAGGTTCATTGGCAGATAGAATTTGGGAAAGCAGTGCCTTCACCTATAGTTCTCAAATTTTGTCTTGTACTTTTTCCTTAAGAATTTACAGAATTTTCTTATGTTACTACTAGAGCCTCCTACAAGTCCAATATATTAGCTGTAATTCCTAGTAAGGAAATGAGTTTTCTTGGACCATTAAAAATTGTATCTTAAGGCCAGTAATGAAGCAAAGCCATGCAATCCAACCTTATTATTAAACTGTATATTTTTTTAATCCCCAAAGAGCCTTTAGTCCTTATTAAAGGACTTAGATAAAGTTATGATCATTGTGAAAGAAATAAATAAAAGCATTTCTGTATCTACTGCATTATATTTACTTTCTTCCTCTCAAATAATTCAAATTAGCCATACCATCCACTACAAGTTTCGGTCTCTCATGCTGTGTTACATTTTGTAATTTGCTTAATGGTTGCAATGCCCTGACAATAACAGCTGGGCAGATCAGTTGTGATGGTAAAATAAGAACAGCAACAAGAGCTTCCTGCTTTCAAGTAACAAATGCTATTAATCCTGTGACCCATCACTCCTCGTATTTGAACAAGACAAAAAAGTCTTCACAACCTAATATCATCGTTCACCCATAGATGAGAAGCAGTCCTTTTAGATAATGTGAAGCTGTTATTTTCTTTTTCATCTCCACGCCTCTCAGCTCCTTAACTTTCTCTAGAGATCTTAAGCCACCCTTTTTATATCAGACTTACATATCTGCAAGTCATGTTGATTTTCTTGGTAGAAAATAATGCCTGAATAGTCTCAAGCTGATCTCTAATCTACAGCTTGTCAGTATTGCTGAAAACTTTAAATATGCAAAAAGCAAGTAGCACTTTTGGAGTATACTGATGTTGCAGGTCTGTAACTGAAACATCTGGTGAATTTTAGAGACACTATAAAGTCATCCATTTATCTCTGAAATCCTTTCTTTTCATGATGTTGTTCTCTGATATATTGTCCAAATTTAAAACAAATCAATTTCATTATTTGAAAATGCAATTTCTATCTTTGTTTTACAGTAATACAAGACACTCCATATAATCTGAATTAAAAGTTTGAATTAAAATAGACTGGACATGGATCTTGCTTCTGTGGAACTATGTAACAATAGCCCCAGAATTTTAATATACCTTCAGAGAATATCCTTCAGCTATCCAGCCATACAAGATACTATTAAAAAAACATGAATAAATTAAAAAATTAGAAGAGTTTTCCTCTCTTGCTTCTTATTGTATTTTTCAAACCAAAAGAAATGAAGAAAGGAATCATAAAGTTTCAACTATTGAAGAAAGTAAAAATACCTTGGTTGTTTCTCCCTCTGGTTCTTAAGTAAAAAAAAAAATTAGGCAAAGGAAACACAAAGAAAAGAAACAATTTCAGTGATACTGCCAAACTTGTAATTTCTGTTCCTGTTTTTTGAATCAGGAAGAACAATTTTAAAAAGAAAGGAAGCCTCATAGATTGTAAGGAGAAAAGTTCTATTATTCTGTTAAACAAATAATTTGTAATGACTGTTCCATTTATAAAACATCAAAGCATAAAATCAAAAATAATCTTGTTAGATCCCCTAGGGAATCCATCCTGCATTATTTCTCATAAAGTATTTACTAACATATTTTCAAATTGAATATAATGTTGCTTGATCAATGAGACTTTAGTTTAATTCCCTTGAGAACTCAAAGATTAGCAATAGATTTTATCAGTAGGATGTCTTGCTTTGTCATTTCCCTTGCACATAATTACATTTACCATTTTACTTGTCACTGCAGTTTCTCGTAATTTGTCCTTACATGGTGATGAATACCTACCTGGAGATGTCTGTGTTAAAGTATTCATGTGATCCTGCAAAAGCAATCCAAACTTGTGTTGGGTTTCTGCTGTGGAGTCATGATACTTTACATTGCAAGCTACTAACATTATGTAATACAAACTACATATCCACTATTGCTGCTCAGGTTAAAGAATACAGAAGAAAGGTCACTGAAACAAATTAAGTACCTTGTGATTAATAAAGATACATATCACTCAAGTTATTACTTTCTGTAAAAAAATATCTTTGGGACTGCAAAAATTGAAATTTTTAAAAGCATTCTGAATTAAATGGATAAACACCTGATCCCTCATCTTATTTCAGACTGAATTATTTTTTTCCAAGTGTTGGGATGGAAAGATAAGAAATTAAAACAAAACAAAACAAAACAAAACAAAACAAACAAAAAAACCCACAAAAAACCAAAAAGAAAACAACAACAACAACAACAACAACAACAACTCCAAGAGTTTCAAAGTATAGGATTTTATAGTTGGGGGTTTTTTTGGTTTACTATTTTGAAATCAACATGTAGCAAATGTTAACATAATGTATTTCTGATTAAAAAAGAAAGATCTCATAAATATCAAAATATGATATCTTGTAATTTACACTATTTCTCCTTTAGAAAGAGCATTCAATAGGGCTTTACTATGATTCCTAGGTAAGTAAAAATATTTTAATATATTTTTTCAGCAGAAGAACCAAAAAATATTAAATGCGGCTACAGCATTGATTTAGTGATATGTAGCATACTTAGACAACAACACAATACTCTATTTTTAGTTGCTTTTTTCCCCCATTAAATATACATTTTCATAGTAAATTTCTTAACACAGAATCTTATTTTTAATTTAATAGTAAATCATGTTGTGAGTCATTATTGTTTCTAATCTTTGTGAAAAAGTATATTGCTGGGAAATAAGCAGTTGAAAACATGCAACTTCTTCTAATGTATTAATATTGTTAAAGCAATTAAGCAGACATTAGTTTTTCATACTGTCATTTATTTTAGGGATCAGTCTGTCATGTATCTCCAAAATATGTCCAGAATCAGGCCTTCCACTTTGTCCTGATTCATACATGGACTTTTTTTCCTGATCATCCCCTTTGGTGAGCTTTTTATGGAAAGGACTGCCAATCTTTCCAACCAGTTTCCACTCCAGAAAGCCCTTCCCACTCCATTTGGCGAGTCATGCTTGCAGGAACATTAATTTCTGTGCAATATTGTTTATCCCCCAGCAGACAGGTGGTAGAATGAATTCATCATCTGAGAGTCAAGAGCAACATGACTATTAATGCTGAGAGGATAGCGCAGGTAAACACTATGTTTTCAATAAAACCTCCAACCAACATGCATAGACATGCTGTGTGGCTGAGATGAGCAGTCACACACACTGTAGGCAAAGATGATAACAAACTGTTTTAAAGCACTTCTTTTTATAAATTCGGGGAATGGAGCCTTGGAATGGATGGAGCTGTGACTTTTTGACTGTATTTTTGCCAAACTGAAACTATTTGAAAACATAATTTCCTGGCAAAATTTTTGGATTTGTCTTACACTGATTTCTTCTCCTTCATGTCCCTGTTTTCACAAATATGTTCCTCTTAATTTATATTTTTTCACACAGAAACCAGTCTAAGCTTCTAGATTGTTTTGTGACTATTGTGGATCATAAACCTTTGGTTGAAATAAGGACAAGATGAAAAAAAAAATTAAAATAAAGCCTTCTTGAGGAAAGGAAGGTGAATTTTAGAGAAGAAAATGGAAACAGCATCAGCTGGGCTGGTTAAACATGACAGGGACATCTTGGAGTCAAATATGGTGAAAATCATCACTAGAGCAGAATGTGCTTCCTCCACATCCCAGTAAAGGGCCTTTGAAAGCTGAGTTATGTGCACCTCTGCAGCAGGCAAACAGCTGTACCTCCTTTTCTCTTACTAAAATGAGTTTCAGGAAAAGACAGTGTATTTTCCAATCACGTGGCATGTTCATTCCTCATGTTCATGGAAGTGTGAATGTTTCCAATGTATCTTGTCCTACATACTCCAACCTCATGGGCACAGAGGTATATTAAGTATCAAGAGGCATTAGTCAGAAATATTCAGGAAATAGAATCCAATCATGTATTTCTGTGATCTGCTATGCAAGACTACTTTTGATAGCGTTGTATGTTCTGCAAACATCCTTTGAGAACAAGTGTTTTGCTATGCTCGTCTGGCCGGTGTGCCAAGGCTGCGCCAGTCGAAAGCAACCTCGCTGGGGACCTTCTCTGATCCCCAGAACCCTATCGCAGCCACAGAGGGCAGAGCCGAGAGCAGCGTGAAGAGCAGGTGACCACCGCGAGGAGAAGCCAAGCGGGGAGGACTCAGCAGCTCTGCATACCAACTAAGATTTATTTAGCTGATGGGGAGAGACTAACTGAGTCAGGCCACCAGGAGTTTCACATAGAAGGACCGAACCTCCTATGCTCTGCTCTGAGAGACCTCAAAACACAGGTGACAGGGGGTTTCATACCCCCAGGATCCCAGGGGTGGAGGCACAAACATGACCAATTGGGAAAGCCCAAGGGTGTGGTCCAGGGGTGAGGGACAGGTTACAGAGGAAACGGGAGAACAGGGGAGTGGGGTTACACCTGTGAGGGCCAATGAATAGCCAACTGACAGAGACCTTTCTAGAAATTGGGCCAGGGGTGAAAGGAGAATGACAGGGGAGAGAGAGGGATTCTCTCGCTCGACCAGGGGAGGGGACAGATAATTGACAGGGAGAGTATACAGGGTCCAAACAGGGGTACGTAGAACGAACCAAAGTACCATTAACGAATAAAAACCGCTGCAACACAAGTGGCAAAAGGGAGGGAAATTTTCCTTGAGATCCAGATGCTTAAATGTAGACACCTGTAATATTGGGCTGCACAGTACACCGTAGAATGCATGTCTAGGCTATTGTCCAAGACACAGTCAGCTGAATTTTTAGAACCAGTGTATTCATCCTAAAAAAGCTCACTGGTCAGCTGAGGAGAATTTTTAGCCTTCACTGATAGTATTGCATATGCCTTTGAATATAACGTTTACAGAGCCATTTTACCTGTAAATTTAGGCTCCAAAAGCCTGGCTCTGAGTCTCCTCCCTGGTGTCTATGATGACGTGGAGCCACCTAGCAGATCAGAACAAATCCCAATATTTCCAATATGTTATAGTAAATTGCAAGTCGCAGTGCTATCTCAGCAACATACCTTAAAATAAGTGAGAACTTATATTTTAATGTAACTTGGGGACAATAAATTTATATACTATTACTTCATTGCTTTTTGATTTCTCTTTTTGCTTGTCTAGTATTTTTAATTCCCAACTGAAATATTTATTTATTGCTGTTTAATCCCTGTGTCCCATTGCTTCTCCTTTAATTCTGTGTCTTCACCTAATTAACATTTCACATTTATTAATTTCTTTCCTGGGTTTGAGCAATTTAGTTTTATAAGCACTTCAAAAATCAGACTGAGAACTTTGAGCAGATTGCTTAATTATGTGAGTAGTTAATTTGCCATTATGTAGAAGTTCATACATGGTAAGTGGTCTTTAACTTTTTAAAATTTCATATGAAGATTACAGTATGAAGGATCTTTTTTCTTTTTGGTAATTGTTCTAACACTGTTCTGAAATTATTTATAAACAGGAGGCAAATAATGTATTTTATGCTTGTTTTTAGCAAGGATTTTCTAAAACCAGTAATATGCCACAGGTCCCTAAACACTTTATCTCTTCATTGGATATACTCTGAAATCAGAGCTATTTATCAGAGTCTTAGCTTGAAAGGAGACAGTCCCTATAAAGATGTTCCAAGTCAGTTCATAAACTTGGCAGTATCTTTTTTATATCCCTTGGGAAATGCCTTGTCAAATGTCTAACCTAAATCTGGATAACAAATTACAGACAGTGCCTTGCCTTCTTTTAGAGTTTTTACTTTGTAGTTGACTGATTTTAATTTTACTAGGAGATCGTAATAAGGTCCTAGGCATCCAGATACCAACTCTCTGTTCTTACATCTTTCAAAGGAGTAATGTATGAGTGCAGTAACCAAGCAAAAAGTGGCAGAGGTGACTATAAGTCATTAAAAAGCCTTTACTCCTCTAAATTAACCCATCCAGTCCAGTGACCAGTTACAAGCCCTGATGTTTTCCTACAAAAGAATAGGGGGAGTGAGAGAATTCTAAACTAGAAAAAAATACTTAGTTCAACTAGAGTCCAGTGTTAAAGGTATTTAAATTACAGAGATGTGCAGACTTCTGCGGTCTGAAGACCAGACTGTGGATGCCTGCAGGTACATCCCACTGTAATCCATGGTGATATTTAACTAAACATCTTTGAAATGTCTGCTCAATGGCTCTGACTCACAAAGAATGTGCTGTTAAAAATCCAGCTAGAGTACAAGTCACTGTGTCTCCAATTATTCTCTCTTCTCCTGGATTCTTCCACCTTGTTTGTTGCATAGACTGATCCTTTTTTCTGAGAGATCCTGAATGACCATAGTTTAGAACCTGAGGTATTAGTTAAGACAAAAATCTGTGCATGCTTCTTTTTAGAAAGGTGGGACAATTCAGTAACATCTTTGGAAGTCAACTAAGAACAGGAATCTGTGATCAAAGGGACTACAGTGAAATGACAAACCCTCACCTCAAATCATCTCCACTAAGGAAACAAATCTGTAACATCCCAAATTGATAATGTAATTTAGTATGAAGAGTTCATAATGCAGTCTTCTGTAAATATTTTATTTTAAAAATAAGAAGTTTGAGAGATTGAAACAATTAATCAGCAGATTCAGTGAAAGAAAAATTAATAGTCGGTTTCATATTGATATTTTCAAAGTAAAATGTTTATCTGTTTCTAAACCATATTTTTTGTCTAAATTTTTTTAAATTACTAAAAACGGTGGTTCTCTTTCCCCTTATACAATGAAAATTATATTCCGAGCAAATGCAATGCTTTGTTTAACCTTTGCTATTTCTGTGAAAATTAGCACAGATATGTTTCTGACCAACCCAATTTTTCCTCTTTTACTCCTAATTAAAAAATTCAGTGGTACAACCAAAGAATCAGTTTCTTGTACAGCCCTACTTAGGATTCTAAGTCCCATTGAGTTTCAATAGGTCTTTGTGTTTGATACTGTCCCACTGAAGTCAATGGGTGCAGGATGAATCCCTTTATCCCTCATACACTTTGCAAATGCATGAGTCACACACCATGCAGCCAGGGAAGTGAGGCCATCAGCCAGAATCCTCAGGACTGAAGCCAACACTGCTTTGTTGATCTGCTCGTAGGAAGAGCCGTAGAAGAATGCAAATTAGCCCTTGCCCTTTGCCTAAATGAAAAGCACTACTTAATATTTCTAGATGCCTCAATTCCAGACAAACAACCCCAAAATGCTGCTACATTCTAATTTCCCAGACTATGTTTTGTAATAGCTGCAAAACTACTTCAGTAGAAGTTCTGCTTTGTTTTTATTAGCATCTTTGGCAGCTAAAAAAATGAAAAAGAAAAATTATTTCTAATTATTTATATATGGCAGCTTTTATATTCAAATTTATATAAGGCCTTCATTGTTTTCCCACTAGTTTAGACATAATATTTGATAATTCTTGAACACATATACAAAATACACCCCAACCACACAAATAAACAAACACCAAAAAAAAAAAAAAAAAAAACTATGAATTTTTTAAGCTNNAAAAAAAAAAACAAAAAAAAAAAAAAAAAAAAAATCTATGATTGTATTAGGCTTAAAATTCATGACTGTACTTGACAGAACCTTGTTATCCTGACAGGTGTTATTACCATGTTTATGAAAGTATTACTGAAAACAAGTGTAATCATATTACAGTTGCTCATCTCTTTCAAGATACTTTCATCCTCTCTGTGTACAGTTAAAATATGTAGAGGACATTTGAAAACTAAAAAAATTATATTGCTGCAGATGTATTTACCAATTAAAACCCCCCAGCTGTAGAAATTATGAGATCAAACTTGAGTAATGAAAATTAATAATTTAAGAAGTACACGGCCTGATTGTATAAGGTTTGATTTCCCAACCAACAAGGCAGGAACATTTCCCCATAATGAGCGTCTCCATTGCCATGGAGCATTTTCCTTGACTCTGTTGGATCAAAAATGAGTCTTTTAGTTACAGAGGAGAATTGTGTTCAGTGTTTAGAGTTAATCCAGCTCTGAACTGGATTAACTGGTCCACAGATTCTTTGGGCAGACCACCGGAGTGCAGAGGACAATGTGTATAATGAAACTTTCTGAAATTATTTCTGGTCCAGATATATTCTCTTGTCCCTTCACACTTACGAACAACAAAAGGGAGGGCTTCAAGCCTGCTGGCAAGCTAGCAAGTTCCTTGCAGTAGTCATGAGTGCCAAATAATGATGAGGTTACATGGATATCTTGCTCCTGCATTTAGAATTACCTGCTCCTTATAGCTAATTATTTATTTCTTCCAGCTTTATAAAACTGCTGACTCACAAACTTCTATAATCATGTACTTCATTATTCCCTTTAAGTCAATTAAAGACATAAAATTAAATGACAAGTAAATAAAGAGGTTGAGGAAGTTTATTTTTTCCTACATTTTCAATTCAATTTGATAATTTTTATAGATGCACATACTAGAACACATGCTTGGCATTTTACAGGAAGACGAGGGGCTGATGCCATTAGGATTTTACCTTCTTCATGCCAGTCTTCTGCTCTTTTTTCATAGAAAAATGAAAGAAGGATTAAATTAATTCTGACTTGCAAATTGGCAAATACAGCCCTTCATTCTTTACCATATCTCATTTTCTCTTAGACCACTGAATCCCCAGGGGGCTGAGAGAAGGATCACCATGCCTGACATTAGGGAGAGAGCTAAAGACACTGCATGACAACCCTCCCTTGGGCAGGTAAATTAGTATTGTCAGTGCTTCTTTAAATTAATTTGAAAACTTCTTTTTGAGTAAGAGACATCTAGAAAAGCAGTTTTCAAGATGCTTCTGACAGCATGGTTATCAATGTGAGTGAAACGAGCCATAAGCAGGCTCTGAAATAGTCAACCCTATTTCATCCTGAACCCTTATGGCAGGGTGGGTGATTCTTTGTTGTATGGGGACATTTTCACATGTGGGATAGTGCCAAAATTACAGATTCTGTATGTTGGTATAAAAGCCAGCTGGGAAAAATAAAGAGCAACATTCATCATTGAATAAAAAAAACCACACCAGTGTTAAATGGCGGTTTTTACACAGAGTTCTATCTTGCTAGTGATTTGGCTTCAGTGAAAGATAGAAATAAAGGAAAATTTTTCAATTTCTCTTATTCACCCTCCTAGCATTCATGCAAATGTTATTAAGATCTTTAATACAATGCATAAAGAAGGTTACAAAATGAATTAACTGAGGAGGAGCAACATTTACTAACTTGTAACACAATTTTCTGGTTGGTAAATTGCTCTTGGAGAAGATTCTATTAAATCTAATAGAAGAAGTCTGATAGAAAGAAGAAATAATGGAAACCATCCCCAGCCAGTGTGATTTCTTTAGCCCTTCTTGGCACAATAGTAATAAATTACTTGGTTCAGATAGAGGAGAGTCCTGTGCATTGTCTTGTCTGCACTATAAATTCCTAGATGAAGATTTTTTGTCTACTGCTCCTTCATTAGGATTTCCTGACAACAGAGAAAAACAAATATTGAACTAGAAGCTGAGTTATGTTAGCACTTGAATTGTTTGCTTACCACAACACACATTGTAAAGTGTGCAGTATTTATTCTAACTACTTAAATTCCTTGTCCACTTCAGTCCAGTGTAATTTTAGAACTGTAAGTAAAACCACCTCAGTCAAGCTTATTCAGGCAGATATTAAACAGAACTTATCTGAGAAAAGAAATCACAACAAAAAAAGAAAGAAAAAGGAACTTAAATGATTGGCATTCATTTTTTGCTTTCCAGCTCTATCAAAGACTGCAAGAAATACACTATTAAATGCTGAAGTTTGTTTCAGAAGTACAACTAATTGTACAAAATATAAACATTAATTGATATAGCAGTGCAGTAGAAAAGTATTTTCTAAATCTTCCACTGAAATGTGGATTTGGAGTTTTGTTGTTTGGGGGTATTTTTGTTTTATTTATTTGTTTGGTTTTATGGCTTCTGTTTTATGTCTAGAGAACAAGTACAAACATACAATAACACAATATACTTATTATAAAATCAGATCTAGCTGTCTTTCTAAGGAAATACTTATTTTAAAACTGAAATAAAGGTATTACAACCCAACTATGGCTTATGAATGAAAAACAGACACACAGGAGGAAGAATCGGCAGAGAATTCTAGTGCTTTCATTACCAAAAATTCTAAGACAAGAGTTTCTGAGATAAAAGTTGACCTTGAGAATTCTGTACATGATCAGTAAATACCTTGCACAAGGAAGTTTTTTCATTATAACAACTTGATGAACCTTCCTTCTTTATAGAAATAGAACAATGGAGGATGGTCTCCATTTCTTTAGAGTATGCATAAACTGATCTAAATTGAAAACATGCTCTCCTATATCCTAGAGTTTTTGTTGTGCTGATTCCCTAGATTGGGATCTTGGTTGGTGCCTCTGTAGTCTTCCTAGCTGCATACATAAAATCCATGCAAACCCAGAAACCAGATGATAAAGCATATGTAGAGACCAGGAGTCTGAACGTGGTGGTGGTATTCTCCTGAACTTATAGATCTTGTCCGTAGTATTTCTGTAAAACTTCAAAAGAAACCCAACAAAATAATCTATCCCAAGTGGCCCGATTCAAAAAGGAAATACTAAAGATACTAGAAATGAAAGAAATAAAAGAGTAAGCATTTAAAAAAACACAAGAAGTATTTGAGAGTTGTAATCAAAATTATACATTTTAAAAATAATTTTTTTTAGAAAGTTAGATTAACTTTAGGCTATTATACATTGCATTTTGCAAGAACAATAAAAAAAATATATTAGCTGCTTAACAGATTTGCAACATGCCTAGATATAAACAGAAGAAATAGAAAAGAAAAAATCGACAACAACAACAACAACAAAATAACTTTGGAAAGAAATCTTAATGGATAAAAACACTTGTCGTACATAATTTAGCAAATTTTTATCATAAAAACGCAAAGCATTATGTACCTAAAATCAGTAAAGAGTGCGAACAAATACATTAGAAAAAAATGAAACTCCAAGACTAACATTGTTGCAAGAGTATGGTCCTTCCTCTGAGCAGAAAAGAAAGAATAGAGTATGTTTCCTTATCTGATCTCAATCTGTGTTGAGAAACATGAAAAAAACCTGCAAAAAATCTTCATATAAAGCTGCTTTTTCAGGCAGCCCATAGGTGTGTATAATGTCTTCCATTTGAAGTACTTGCAGTGGATAGCTGATAGGTAGCCAACTGGCGTAAAGAAACACCACTCTCACTTTATTGAAGGCTGGTAGACAAGCAAGGTTTCATGTACGGTTTTGCACATCTAAAAGGAATACTTGAGTCTTTATTATTTGTCAAAAGTTTCAATTCCTTTCTGTACCTGGACGATCATAGGTTAAACACACCTACAAAAATCTTTGCATCACACATGTTCCTACTGTGATGGCAGTTAAAGGGCTGGGCATCGCTTGAGGGACACCTGAGCACAGCTTTGAGAACGTAAGTAAAGCACAATCCTTCATACAGGTGAATAAATTGATCCCTGTTGATAAAATTATACTCATATCAAGGAAAATGATTCATATTAGTCAAAAGGGCAACAGAGGTCTTTATGAGTAACAGGCACTCTTCTAAGTATAAAGCTGGTTTTTAACACACAAAAAGGGCATAAGACTGCTTAATTATGAGACACAATATGTTCTTTCAGGTTACTCTGTACAGCTTAGAACCAAAAAATAAACAGTAGCAAAGCAAGGCACTGTATCTGATTATTATCCACATGCCTGCAAATAAACCATACTATCTCTTAATGAACTCATTCTTTATATTTTAGTAATATTAAAAAAAAAGTTGTTATAAATATTTGAGAAATTCTCTGAGACAGTAATCAATCCATGCTGTTTTGAACAAATTCAAAGGGCATCCTCTTTTCTAGAAGTACTTAAGCAATTTGTGGTGGTATGTCATTGTGCACCTTCTCAGTGTTGCATCTCTGATGAACTGAACGGGTGAATTAATGCTCCAGGGGGAAAGGCACATAATATGCCCCTTTGAAACAACTTGAGATGAACTGAATAAATTGTAGTTTTAGTTATGCTAATGACACTTTAAGGAGACAGTGCAGCTAGAATCACAAAGATCCTGCAACAACGCTGTTTTGCAGACACTATTTGAAAAACCCTTCATAACTCTCAAGTCATGGCATCATTTTCTTATGATTAACAGACTGCTGAGACCTATCATTTTTTTTCAAAGAGTACCATTTGGCTCATGACAACAAGGCCCATGAGTTTATCTGGGACAGAAGAAACTAAAACAAAACAAAAAAAGAAAGAATCAAATAACAATTCTCTAATACAGTTGTCTTGAACATGAGCATTTTAATTTATTCATGTGGCAAAGTAAAATATTCTGCCATGGAAGCCTATTGTGCATTAGTCTGCCTGTGTAAGTGAAGTTTGTAAAATATTATTTTTCCTATGAAAGCTTCTTCACTTGGCTTTTTGTTCAGTTAACTCTTTGGTTTTTTTCAATGCTGAGTTTGTTTTCTTTTATATATCTACTTGGACTTGTGCACAGAAGGCTATTAACAAATGAAGTTCTGACAGTAGCAGTCACATTTAAACCTCCCACTCACAATGACACGACATATCCTGAGTTCCGTAAGATTTCTCCATGCCACCTGTGGCACTGTATAATCTGTAGGTTTGTCTCCTTTTCCATCTTGCCTTGAGATCTGAGAGAACTTTCACTGCAATACTTCCCATCATCAGCCAAATTAAACCATCAGTTTTGGCAAAAAAACAAGAACACTAACATCAGCAAAAGCTGCAGAGACTAAATTTATGTATATGAATTTTAACTGCATTGTGTTTTTTTAATAACAATTATATATCAACTAATAATGATTCTTGAATTAGACTATTACAATTACAGTAATAGTAAATCTGTGGCTTTACATAAATGTAAAGATTGTTTCTTTGCTCAAAACCAAGATTTTGACCTTAGCTTACACAATTTTGGGATCCCACCTATGAACTCTGTTGCAGTAAAATGTACAATTGCAAGATTTTGGGATGGATCTAACTTGGCAGCTCTTGCCTACTGCTCCAAAGTATGGTATAGGAATTTCTTAACTGTCCTAAATTATAATGGTTAGGTGTTTTCTGTCCTAAGAAGACAAAAAACGAAACAGGTCCAACACTAGCCTCATCCTTCCAAGGTTACTAAACAACCCTTCCCCCAAATTCTTCCCTTCCTACAGAAAAACTCTTGTGTCTAGAAAGCTGGTTACTTATGTCTAGAAAGCTCATGGTGGTCTATTTCCTTGTTAATTTATGACAAGTGACTTCCTGAATGACATCTAAAGCAAGCAGAGTTCTATAAACTCTTTTTGTAATATACAATAAATATGTCCTTTCCTCATTTTAAAGTGTGTTATCTTCTCAATTGTACTGAATATTTATATAAGCAGGAACACTCAAGTCCTTTTTAATATTTATCTTTACAAATTTAATTGTTTTGTAGTTTGCTTTGGTCCTTGGTCAGAAAAAGGTCTAATCATAGAGTCATTTTTGTCAGAAAATTTTCACAAATTGTCAAAGAAGTCTATACCATACTACTTTGTGTTCTCTTACAGATTGACTTGTATAAGTAAATATTTTACTGTATAAACCTTTAACTGAGTATGAGATATTTTAACATTATTTAGCTCTATTTTAAATTCCACTTCTCAAACAAAATGTACACTTAATGAGTAGATTATACATAGTAAAGCTATTTATTGATATCATAATGAAGTATCATTCATCATGTATCAGAAATGGATTTTTTAACAAAATAGCATAATTTGCTAATCACTTCAGAACTAGTAACAATTTTTATTCCCACTGCTCACATAGTTTAGAAGGTTTTTAAATAGGAAGGGATAATACTGGCACAACTGGGACACTGTTTATTTATTTTATTGGTGTTTTATTTTGTTCTTCTCGGTTATTAGGATGATAACTGAAATTCCTCCTACAGTTTGTGTCTCATTCTTCAAACGACATTTCTTTTAAAAGACATTTCAGATGCTAAAAATTTTAAACCAATTTCAATAAGCATGCATTTCTCTGTATCCAAGGAATTTTTTGATATGGATTTAGACTCTTAATGGCAAAAGGATATAAAATTATTGAGAGAAAACCTAATGATAATTACTACTAAAAAAAACTCCAAAACACCACATGCATTTCTCAAAACATTAGTACCCTTTAGAAATCTAAAGGAAGACCAAAACACCCTCACACAAACAGCTGCCTAAAATCCCCAGAAGGCAACACTTTCATAAACATTTTCTGTTCCATGTAAACCATGTAAATATTTTGTATTCTACATATCTGACATTCATGAACATTCATGAACATAAAAATCTTTCTGGGATCAATGCTTTCAGAAGCAGAATATTTAAAGCCCACCAGTCACTCTAGTAAACAGGAAAACAGAGTTTCTCAGGGCAGAATGAATAAAGGTAACCAGGAAAGAGTACAATTGCAGGAATTTCATTAGGTAACTGATCCCTAGAGTTTTTCTTTTTCTTCTAAGTGACAGTTGTGCCATGTGTAGCCATGAACTACAAACCAGAAAATTCAAGAATAAAACTTCAGAATACCTATGGATAAAAGCTTCATTATAACAAGTTATACAGCTTATCTTAAAAAGAATTTGAAAGAAGATTATTAGCTCAATTTAAGATGAATTTGGGGGAAAATTTCTTCATGAAGTTATTTAGGATTCAAGATCACAAACAAGATCAAATTAATTAAATTATGAAAAGCAGGAAAAAGATAGCAAAAGAAAAATATCAAGAAATAGAGAAATGTAAACAAATCACAAAGTTGATGACCTTTGTGCAGATGGAAAAGACTTGGATGACATGAATCAAGAATGCAAGGATATTCTGGAAAAAAAAAAAAAAAAAAGAAATCAAAAAAAAACTTATCTTGAACTTTAAAGAGGA
>WEKY01024119.1:26439-48372 GCA_013390045.1 Picathartes gymnocephalus
AAAGTGTTCCCCAGAATTGATACAGAAGCTATCCAACCAGAAAGCTACCTCAGATTTCACCACATTATCTCCATGGCCTCACACTCCCATTCTTTCCTGTGACTTTTCTGTCCTATTACCTTTGCCAAATCTGGCCCCTTTTTCTAACTGTTTTTCTAACTAGATACATTAGTGACAATTTTGTCCCTCGCTCCTAGTCTTAATTTTTATATTAGTGTCCTGGCTTCTGCAGAGACATTTATCTCTTAATGATTGATACAAAAAGAGTTCCTGTAACTCTATAGATTATGTTCAATGAGACAGAGCCTCAGAGCATTTTCAGTTGCAGTTCAGTCACTATCTGCTGAGACATTTTTGGAAGCATATAATCTAGCCAGATTTTTCTGTTTTCTTTTGCAACAGACCTTCCATGCATTCTTGCTGAATTTCAGGCAACTAAAGTGAGAGAATGGAAAAACTTCATCACATAATGCCCCTTATCTGTGCTGCTACTGGTTCTGTAAATCAATATCTGGAGTCACATAGCACCATGCACCCTGAACATCATAGGTTGTAAGAGAAAATATAGTTACTTCCTGACTGTTTTTGTGAGAAGTAAAACCTTGCCCCAGCAAGCTAACTGTCAGCTTCTGGTGGGTTTTCTTCTAGCAGGCATTTTTGCTCTGTCAAATATTTCAAACTGGTTGAGTTAAAGGACTTAATGAAAATGCGACAGGTTTAACTAAATTCTGCTGGAACTACAGAAGAGGGAATGCTGCCATAAGAAAATATATTGGCTTTTTTTAAATCAAGGCATCCTAATGCATCTGCAAGATAAGCATGGACAACGGAGAGGGAGAAAATAAGTCATAGATCAGGTAAAAAAGGGAATTTTAAAGGTTAAACAGAACAAGGAATAGAGGGAGGAGAAAGAGAGGTCTGCTACAATCAAGAAAACAGTAAAGACAGTTCCCAAAAATACTTTAAAGACACCAGTCTCCGTTCTTCATTCTTGTTTAGACATGGGGCCATATCACATAAACACTACCTGTTTCACCCCTTGGGTGTGTCCCCTTGGATTTTAGGACAAGAATGTGCATTTACTTTAGTATACCTTTAGTACATCATGCTCCATGCTCAAGAGCTATCCCTGAACTGATGTACATATAAACCTTGAAAGAATTGGATGTAAAAAATCCACAGTCTTCTTCTTTGAGATGAAAATCAGATAGGTTCAAAATGGTGTCAGTGTGGAGGATGTCTTCTAGAATAACAGAAGAATAGGATGAGAAAAACAGGTGATCACTGTACCTATTTGTGTTGGCTATTTATGACTGAAGTGCAGAAGGCTGATATTTAGAAGTTGCTTAGAAGAAAACCTACTGCTGCTGAGAATCTATCACAAGAGATGATCAACAGACTCAGGGACCTGTCAGTGATGACGTTTCCACAAATGACTGAGCACAATGAGAGGTTAAAGCACACAGTGAAATAGCCTTAATGACAACCCTGAGTGAGGACTGGAATCTGGAAAGAGCAAATGGAGGTACTTGAGGATCAAGCAAAGGTAGGGAAGAAGCGTTGACTTTAGACCCAAATGAAATATATTTCGACCCCAAAGCCCCTCACAAAGCCTTGCATTGTGGTGGAGCAGTGTCAAGGCTTGGTATTTCCAACTTCAGAAAATTGTCCTTGGTTTAATTCTGCTGTCTTTGCTCTATTGAAATTAGGTGGTACTAGAAAGTAGTGCTTTCATATTCAGTGAAATGCACAGGATAATATGTGATTTTCTTAGGAATAGTTCGGTATCCTTGAGTTTTCATGTAGTTATCTATTCCTCATTAGCCCTTTTATCCTCTCACTACTATTTTGGAATATTAGTGACTTATTTTCATGGTACAGCCTTGTTATTTTTTGAGTGGGTGCTTAGAAAATAGATGTTCCATGTGACTTCTTCCATCTGTACATGTTTTTTCTAAAAAAACAACAGATTGCTTTGATGCTGATATTCAGGGGAAAAAAAATCATCTGCTAATAAAATTATTTTTCGTTGTATGTCCTCCAATATGATTTTCTTCTATCTGTTCATGACAAACAACTCTTTCATCCCTCATCCTTCAGGTTTTTGTACTTTAAAAATGATATAGAATCCCATTCAGTTTAAAAAAAAAAAAAATCCTTATGGGAACCTTTTTGAGTTTTTCTCTTCAAATAATGCCACTGATGTAAATAGCTGATGAAAGCTATTTACAACTTTTTAGTGAGTGAAGTATTAGGGAAAAAAAAAAAGTGTAAAGTATTCTAAAATAATCTGAATAATCAACTTAATTGGTTTTCAATGATCCATGAAATAGGTGAATTATTCAGTCTTCACAGCAAATCTAACCTCTTTAGATCCAGATAAGATAAATGCTCTCCAAAAGTACAGGATCAAATCTTGAATAAGCGCATTTTATTTCCAAAGCATGGGGATCATGGAATTATTCTGGAATTTCCATTGCATGGTAAGATGTGTCATGAATCTAAATGTTGAAAAATACTGAAAAATAAAAAACAACCCAACAACTTGTTTTCCTCTCTTATTCCAGATCCAGAAGCTGATAACCAAATTTTTATTGTGTTGAGGATTTTGAAAATCAACTGTGTAAAATTGGAAAGAGTATTTGCATATCTATATTACCTAAAACAAAGCTCAGTTTCATAGAACTTTAGGGAAGAAAGTGAAAATTATTTTCATTTTTACTGTTTAGTTATTTAATGTAAAGGGGCTTGTGAATAAAATGACGATGTATGGCCACATTTATACCACTGCAATTTGATATTACATTATGGAGTTCTAAACATCCAATTCCAGCCAAGCAGCGATCTTCGAGGTTTCCTGTCTAGAAAACAGATCAGTTCTCTGGAACGATATCCAGATAGCTCAAAAAAGGAACCTCTGTTTTATGTAGAGAAAATGTCTATTTTATCGGATTGTTTTTGAGTTTTGTGGGGTTTGCAGAGCTTTTACACATTGAGTGAAACCAAGCCAATAAATAACAGATATAACCTTACAGGAGACTAGTGACAGCAGTACGTCTGAAGAAACACCTGTCTTCCTTGTGGAGTTTTTTTCTGAAAGTTTATGCTTAGCAGAGGAGAAGTACACTTTTGGATAAAAATCTCTTAACTGCAGAATTCATGAAAGAAATACCTGCATTGCCCATAATTCCCAGTAAGTGAGAATTTCAGAAAAATCTTCCTACTCCTCAGTCTCTAACCAGTAGACAGAACACAAGATGTGACCCTTCTCCACCTGTACTTTTGGAAACTAAAACCACTGGGAACCTGAGTTGGTAGGTTTCAACCTTGTGATAGCAAGGACAATTCCAGTCCTATCTGTTCTCTCACCCTTGTGTGAACCAGACTGAATTCAGTGACCCTTAAGGCAAAAACACAAGAGTTGGACTTGCAAAAAAAGTAACGGAAGCTACAGCATTTATCAATTATTATAAACTGGCTTATATCTACCATCACATATAAATGTATCAAAAAAGCTTTTACATTCATTGTTGAAAGATTTAATTTCCCATTTTCTTTCAGACACATACAGTGAAACTGTGTCAAAGTTTTTAGACTGTCTGAAGAAAGACTCTTTAAAAGCACTTTCTCTTATCTTAGATATTCACATTACAGTAGAAGAATCTTTGGGTTTTTTCTCCAAAAGTGACTTTACTACATCTAAAAAGCCATCTCAAGCAAAAGAGTAACACAAGACATGTTTGTATTTGGTTCTACTATTTCAAAGTATTAACCTCAATCACACCCAGCCTCTCTTTTCTTAGAGGATCAGCTAGAATCCAAGGAGGGTTATTTTCTGCAAAACACCTATACACTTAACAACACACTGCTGAAATTGGTGCTTTGAATGTTGTATATTTGTCAGTGTCTTGGAGAATACTTATATCCAATCTTAAAACTAAAAATAAAATCCATCTGTTACCACTTTTATCTTGTCTCTGTCAAATGCCAAATTGTTTCTTACCTGACATGACACCATCCTCAGCCCGTGTACCTTTAAATATCTCAAATAATTAGTTATCTTTTTGCTACCTTCAGAGAAAAGTTCAATACCTGGCATATTTGTTCTTCCATTTTGCCATCTCCCATATGGTCTTTTGTTCATCCATAGTCATTAAACAGTATTGCTATTAAAATATGGACATTCTCCAATATTATATTCACACAAGGTCATTTTGAGGGAAAATAGCTTATTTTAGTATGTATGCCAATGTCATTCCTAGCTGCATCAAAGAAATAGAAGTCCTGTTCCAGACTTGCCATAATGGTAAATACATCAAGCTTGAACACAGAGAACTGAAATCTGGATAGTTCTACTTTGCCACAGTCCAGTCTCTGACCAAGAGTCTCACAGAGACTGCAACTGTTAATGAAAATTCTGTGTAATTACCAATATGTCTCCAAAGAAGGTACCCCTGTCTTGAAAGAAAGTTAAATGTGTAAGCACAGTCTTCACTAGCCTTCCAGACTTTGATACTCAACAAGCTAATTATTTCTAAGGCCTTAGACTGTTCTTTATGCACTACCTCTCCTCTCCTCTTAGACTGACAGGCTAAAAGCACAAACCAGGCTGGTAAGTCACAGCACAGATGGCACTGAAGACTGAAGGCTGTACTGTAACTACAACAAACTACACATATAGTTTGGGTACTATATAAAAACTGGGACAATTTGTCTTAAAAGTTGCAGCAAAAGATGTGTTCACTTGTGTTAATTTGGTGAGAATTGCCAGAATCTTTTGCATCTTGGAGAGACATAAGGTGGCCAGACATGATTAATCAGATGGAACAAGTTTGAATTTGTCTGTAGGTGCTTAGGTCCTTATAGGTCCCGTATAGACAATGGCCAGAAACTGATCAAATTCAGGAAGCATAGGTTATGGATATTTTAAATTTTATTTTTTAACATAAAACTAAGAATAAAAGAAAAATTTTGAAAAGGATTCTGAGACACCTGCTTTGGGCAAAGAAAGATGTTATTGTTTTGAAACTTGGACTTCCATTTTTGCTCATATAAAGAGAAAATTTAAAATATAACATGTATTTAGGGTTTTGTTTCTGAGTTTCAAAGAAAGGTAAAATTTGGAAGCTGGTCTAGGACAATTTTTTCCAGCAAGACAATGGAAGGAGGTATTGTAAGGCAAATTTTTTCTGCATTCCACATACTGATGTAGTTAGGAACAGGTAGAGATTTAAGGCTATGAAATATGGGAACTTTCCACATTAGGTAAAGAGTATGACATAAGGGAAAGGCTGTGGATAGTGTCTGTCCAGACTTCAGTAAACAGTCTGGCAAGTCTCTCCCACAGCCTTCTTATGTAGTAACTGGCTGTTCGTGATTAGATTGGTGCACCCTTTGCTGCATGAAAACCTGTCTGGCTGGCTGGGCCCAGAGAGTGGTGGGCAATGGAACTGAATCCAATAAGCAGCCAGTCACAGGTAGTGTTCCACAGGGCTTAGTACTGGGGCTGGTCCTGTTTAACACCTTTATGGATGATTTAAATGGGTAAGTTCAAATCATTGAAAAAAAGTCAAACAGCAAGATCCCAATAAGTTTTCAGGTGACACCAACTTTGGTGGGAGTGTTGATCCGCTGGGTGATAGCAAGGCTCTCCAGAGGGATCTGGACAGGATGGATCACTGGGCTGAGATCAACTGCATGAGGTTCAAGTTGAAATGCTGGGTCCTTCACATAGGTCACAGCAACCCCAGGCAGTGCTGCAGGCATGGGGAAGAGTGGCTTCAGAGCTGCTCAGCTGAAAGGGACTTTGGGGTGCTTATTGACTGCTGACTGAACAAGAGCCAGCAGTGCTCCCAGGTGGCCAAGAAGGCCAATGGCATCCTGGCCTGTATCAATAATGTGGCCAGCAGGACCAGGGAAGTGATTATCCCTCTGAACTTATCACCAGGTAGCAGCACTGAAAGCAGTGCTCAGTTTTGGGCCCCTCACTGCAAGGACATTAAGGTGCAGGAGCATGTCCAGAGAAGGGCAGCAGAGCTGGTGAAGGGTCTAGAAAGCAAGTCTTATGAGGAGGGATTGAGAGAGCTGGGGTTGTCTAGTGTGGAAAAGAGGCTCAGGGGGGGCCTCATGCTCTATACATCTACCTGAAAGGAGGGACCTGTAGAGAGTTGGTCTCTTCTGCCGTGTCTTAAGTGGAAGAATGAGAGGAAATGGCCTTTAGTTGCACCAGGGGAGGTTTAGATTAGATACTAGAAAAAGAAAATCACTGAAAAGATTGTCAGCAATAAGTTGGCCTGGAAGGTGGTGGAGTCTCTGGAAGTGTTCAAGAGATGTCTGGAGGTGGCACTTGGGTATATGGTTTAGGGATGATTATGGTGCTGCTGAATTGATGGTTGGATGAGTCGATCTTGAAGGTCTCTTGCAAACGTGATGATTTTGTGTTTCTGTGTCTGAATACTTCATCAATCACAATTTCAAACAAGAATCTTTTAAAGATACAAACTTACTTTAATAACATAGAATAAATTCTTGAATAAGTATTGATACATTTAAACAGGACTTTTTTTTTTTTTCTCACTTAAAACTAAAGCACAAATCAAAACTAATCCATTTAAATTCTTTGTTCAGCTTATAGCAGGATCTTTGTCAAAATGGGATTCTCTATTCCTACAGCTATTTCAAAAAGCTTTTGGCTAGTTTTATGTTTCAAATACAGCTTAATTGGGGTGGGATTTACTAATTTAATCAAAGCAATCCTGCTGTTATGAACAAAAGAAAACTTTTCTTGATTATCATGCTGACATTAATAAATATGCTATGAATTTAACTTTAGGTATAACTTTTTGAAATATTGCAAACACATAACTGAATAGATTCATGATAATAAAAAAAAAAGTCTTTCATGCAGGTTATTTTGTTATTATAAGTCTTTGTTATTTTTTCTGCCTGTTTTAATTTTGAAAAAAAAAGTCATTTGCCATCCAGTTTTAAAAGCATTCTTTAGGAACTATTATTTTACTCTTATTTTTGATTGTAGCTGAATTGAACACACCTAGATGCATTTAAGTAGGACTTGCACGAAAGAATAGAAAGTAGTTGGACAATCTTAAAATTACTACAATTTTATTCACCTGTTTTCTCTAGTTAATATACCAGACAAATATCAGTTTTAATGCTCTGACATAAACCAGAAGGGTTTTAAATTATTTTTTAATGTTTATTTTTAAAATATAGATGAGACTTTTGTAAGCTAGAGAGAACATAAAATTCTTTACATTTCATCAGTGGTAAAGGAGAACGTTCAAAGAAGACGTACATATTTCCTGTTACTGCCTTAATCAATAGATTGCCTCACTTTCATTTGAATGTAGAGAAATTAATTGGTTACCAAATATAAAGTAGAATTATGCATATCTATTATGCAAAAATATTCACAACAGTATTAAAAAAGATGTGTGTTCTTTTGTTCAGCAGTTGTTTGGCTCAATTTTGTTCTTTGGCCTAGTGAGAAAACTGAATTAGAGCAGAATTACAATTACATCTCTAAGACTGTAATTCTTCCTTAAAGAAAATCTGAATATCAACTAATATGAATAGTTAATTTTTTTCAATTCTAAATTGAGGTATTAGAACAACTAAGAATCAATGTTGTAATTTTTTTTTGGTGCATAGACCCACCATTCAAAAAACATGGTAAAATTGAATGAAACATGTTTTACAAATAAATTAATTGCTCTGCACTGAAAGAGGTCACTTACAATAACAGGAGCCAGCAGTCTTTGCACATTGGCACTAACAAGTTAAATCATTCAGACATAATGATGGGATTGTATCCTTCAGAGAGAAAATGGAGGCACCACAATAGGCCATTGAAAAACCCTATTGAGCAAACAACATTGAAAGCATGAGCAGGATGTTGACACTGTTAAAAAAGAGAAAAATGTCGTACTGTAATATAGAATATCTTAGAGTTTCATTATTATTTCAGTAGTTCATCCATACATTAAATACTGCATGTAACATTTTAAAGTGGTATTTCAGAGCTAGGCAAAATTTAGATAATAAATCAAATTTTCATTGGTGAGGAGGATGGAGTAAAGGATTTCATTCAGTGAAATGATGGAAGGGTTTAGATTATTTGATTTGGAGAAGGAAGGATGAAGATTAAATGTGATAGTAACACTAGAGTAAGGCTAATAGAACTGCAGGATCAATTGTGTAAAATCTTTTATCTGATGCTAACTTAATAATACTTTGTTAGTTTTCAATAGTGGTTCATAGAACATATGTAACATTGAGTGGTGGAAAATAAAATCTGTGTTTTACATTCTGTAGAAAAGGAATTTATGAATGTATGAATGTTTATGAAAAGGAATTAGAATCAACATATATCTTGATTGGATTCTTGTCAGTATAGACAGTTACACAGAAAGAAGTGATGATCGACATAATTTCTATTTTTTTTTAAGAAATGCGTACTAGTAAATTGATACTACTAATAAGCCTCATGAAGAATCCCTCTTCTCGTGTCAGCTAATATAAAATCAGGTAAAGATTTGATAAAATCCCCTCTCTTTTAAAATAAAGATCAGCCAAACTGCTAATTGACCTTGGTTCTTGCCTTTATTTGCAAAACACTTTCCATAAGAATAAGAGCATTCGATAGTGCTATATTGCAAGAAATAAAAACAATTTATTGAATATTTTTCTTCTCCCAATATTTGCTAAAGGAAGCCTCATGAAATATGGCATCTATAGGTTTGCTTCATTGATGATGAATACAAGAGTGAACTCCAGATTATCTAATTAGAAGTACCTCAAGACTGTGGGCTAGTGAGCACGTGTATTCCATTTTGATATATTCCATGTGTAATTTTTTAACATGTTGAAATTGCAGTAGTCTTTGTCTAATATAATGCCATCTATGAAAAATATAATGAAATGGGCTAAATTTCTTAAACCAGGAGAGTCATATAGTCATATAAAACAATATGAATTTACAGTAGACTGCCTCCTCTCCACTGGGTCTCTGAGTGAATAGATAAGCTACATAGTGCGTACTATACAGGAAAACACATACATTCAGATATTTAGGTGTAATTTCATACTGATGGATTTTGTACACTGTTACTAATGTATGCCATAAGGGTGTGTAGAAGGACACTGGCTGTTCCTTTGAGCCTTTCTTAATGGGCAAGGGGGTTTTCAGTGGAAAAAAGAACAGAGAAAACAATAAGAAAGGCCATACAGAAGCACAAAACTGGCCAAGAAGTGGAAAGAAAGTTAGTGATGAGAATAAACCTGGTTAGGTGTATTAATTGGTAAGGACACATAGAGTGTGGAAAAGTTTGTTTTTCCAGTAATATTATCCTACTAACAACCTTATAAGTTTAGAAAAACAAGGGGAACAAACACAAAGAGACATAAAACCTGACCATGAGAGTACTTGTGGCATCCATGAGTGGCTGTGTGTGCTTGTGAGCAGAGAGTGCATGTGTGCGTGCACTCGTGAGCTGCTGTCTCTAACAGCGAAAGAAAAGCAGATGGGAGATGGGAGGTGGCTGGCTGTGCTCCTGTCTGATGTGAGCCCTGTCCCCTGTCCCTAGGGGTGGCTGAAGGTAGAGCCTTGTCTCTCAGTCTGTGTGACCAACCATGTCAATGCCCTTGGTAAGTCTGTGGCTGCATCTCTCTCTGTGTCCGTGATTGTGTCCCTGTTGCTGGGATATGCACTCAGCTTTGATACTGCTTGAAACTGCAACGAAAGTGGCAGCCATGTCTCCAGCCTGGGCAGAGATGCTGGGTCCCTGGACACCAGGCTGGGCTCCAGCACCTGGGCAGGAGCTGGCAGATCCAGGGATGCTGAAGAAGGATGTGTGGCTTTAGAACTTATCTTTAGAAGATCATGATCCATGATTTTCCATCATGGAAATGCCAGAGAGATGCCAGCGAGAAAAAGCTTCAGAAAATTAGTATTTCTTAACTTTCATCAAAGTAAATTTTTTTTCTTGTGCTTTTATGCTTTAGACTTCTACTGTACTGACATGAGATAAATGCCTCTTCTCTAATCACGAAAACACTGTTGTCTTCATTTGCATTTGGTTTCAACAGTGGGGCATTTAGCACCTGCAGAATAGATGGTTAGTGACTTGTTTTCTAGTTGAATGCTTTTCTTATACACTTCAATAGATTTTGTAGTTGTTTTCACCTATTTTCACCAGTTGATACACAAAGTCAAAGAACTGGCTCTGCCTTGGAAGTGACCATTAAGTGTGCTTCACATTTGCAGGGTGCCCTCTAAAGAAATGTATAGGCATCAGTACACATGCTGTATCTCATCTAATAACATTTTTTAGTAGATTGGAATTAAATTTAGTCTTTTTAGTAGATTGCAACTTAAAAAGAGTATGGTCTTCTCTCCACTGAATAGAAAGTTACTAAAGCTGTATACTTCTATTTGTTTATTTAGTCATTTAGTTATTCCATTGCTTATGTGTGAAGATTTAATTCCAAAGGGCTTTTTCTTTGTGAGTGGTAAGGATGCCCTGCATATTAGTGCACCAAATAACTACCTAGCTTCCTTTCAGAGGGGACATTTCATCTTTTCCCCTCAGGTCTTATTTCCATTTCTTTGTCAAGAACATCTCATCACGACATTTTAAGGACTAAATTTATTTCTGAAAGTGATCCAGCAAAGCTCACCTGATTGTCTCTTATTGAGGACAATATGTTCTTTCCAGAGGGTGTTAAAAAAAGGAAAAGTGAAGTATAGGTATCCTATGAAGGAAAAAGGCTACAGTTGCTTAGGTGATTTGTCATGGACTGACTGCATGGCAGGGACACCTTTTTCCATCTAGATAAACATCTGTTTTTCTCCAATCAGACCAGGCATCTGGACAGCACAGCCAACTGCAAATGAAAACAATGTTCTGCAGTTTATCCCTTTGCTGTAAAACTGCTTTTCGAAGCATTTTGCAAGGCATCTTTCTACCTGGAATCCTAATTCTTAATACGATTTCTTTGTCTGGAGCACCACCCTGGGACATCTTTTGGCAGGATCAAACCAAAATAATCACTAGCCAAATTTCTTCTAAAGCCACATCCTTTCCTTTCAAGAAAAATGGGATTGTCATTCATCTCTTACCTCTGCTTTGCAGTAACACTCATTTATCCTATTGGAATCGTATTACATTCTCTTGGCCAAACTGCTATGCTCCAAAAAAAAGAGATGGACGGGACCACAAAGCTATGAAGTGATGCTTGCTTGGCTCTCACACTCACAGCTTTCTCATGAAAGAGAAGAAGAATCATAGAAACACAGCAGTAAATATTACTTGGCCATCCAGTTAATGCAATATTCCAGTCACTATTTCTTGGTTTGTTTTGTCTTTTTAATTTTGCTCTAAACACCTTTAGAAACCGTGAAATGTCTGTTTTCCTTTAGCATCTTTATAAACAATTCTTATATGTGAGCTAATTATACTCATTTTTTTGAAAAGAAAACTCCCTATAAAAACAGTTCCAGGCACCGATTACCATTATGGATAGATTTTTAATTATTATTCTCTAAGTACAAATATTTTTAATGGAAGTTTCCAATTTACTGGCTACAGCAAGAAATTAAACAGAAGCTCTTTTGTAGAATGTGGGGAAAAGGAAAAAAGTAGACCAATGTGAATGGCCAATGTGAATGTGTCTCCTGTTGAAATCAGACTGAAATTACATCTACATTATCCAGGTTACATCCCAGGAGATCCTGCTCCGAATCATTTCCTTTTTGCCTTTGTTGTACTTTTTAAATCATCTAAGAAGAACCAGATTTTGCAAATGTTTTATGTGAAATGAATCAATATATCTTGCCTATATAGGATGCCATATTTTCAGAGGGTGATTGGGTAATTAGAACTTCTGTCATTTTATGCTAAAGCATAAAATTTAACAATTTATTCCACCACAGGGATTTACTATTCTGCACAGACAGATATGTCTTTGAAGAAGATGAGGGCAAAGATTCCCTGAAGGAAATTTATGAGTCACTGAGTATCTTTTAAAGAGAGAGCATAAGCTATATAATATAGGTCACAACAAAAGACATATAAATACCAAGCTTATCTAAAACAAATTCCCTGGCTCTCCACGTCAGGATTTATTCTCAGGTTGGTCTTCAATTCAATCTAAGAATACAGAAATTCCTACTCATATAGGAAGCCAATATAAGTACTGTCCCCTGTTGATGTCTCATATTAGCCCAAATTGAAAGGTTTAATATAAATTTGTCTTTTTAATTGTCTCCGTGCATAAAAATAAACTTCCTACATGGAAACAAATTATTTTCTTTTGTCAATCCCTTGGAGGAAAAAAAAAAAAAAAGAAAAAAATGCCAATTAGTTTATCAACCCATTCCAAAAGGGATGAACTTGTCTATCCCTTATGTTAGAGGTTATAAGAACAGACAAAACGTTACCCAAGTATTCAGACCTTGGTTTGGTTTTTTTGCCTGTTAAGAATTTATATTTCTTTTAGAACTCACTCTGTGAGACATTAAAAGCTTTCTATAGCAGATAACCAGTTATTTTTTTTCTATGTAGACTGTATTTAACCTTACACAATCCAAACTGTGTTCTCCCTTATTTGAATTGCTCTGCTCTGAGCTATTAATGTTTAACAACACTGAGAAAACTTTCAGAACTGTGAGAAAATAGAAATATCAAGAGGTCATCTAAGCCACTTTGTAAAGACAATATAAAAATGCTAGGGTTTTGTAAAGATGTTCAGGGTGTCACAAAGTCTGGTAATATAAATGAAAATAATTTTCCTTTGTTTGAGTTCTGTGCCCCTTGCAAGACAGATTGTACGGTAAAGCAAAAGGCTAAACTTCATTTTACTCAATCTCCTAACACAACAGTAGTTTCTCAAGGTACTAAGTTAACATAAAGTATCAGCTGAAAAACTGTGTATGACATTGGGCTCGAAATATGAGAATATGTGAGGGGATTGATTTTGCTTTTATGAAAGTGAAATTAGTATTAATAAATTTCTTCCTTCTTCTGAGTGGACCACCCATATTACAGTAGTGCCAAGGGTTTTTTCCTATTCATAAACTGAGCTATATTCAGCTCCTCTTTATGGATGCATTTGTAAAGATCATTATTCGGCTACAGTCTTAACCATGCATTAAAGCATACAAACAGTCCATTGAAGTTTTCTTCTGAGACTCTGTTTTCATTCTGAAGTGTGTTTCCTCTACATACTTTTCATATGCCCTCTCTAGAGGGCACAACCTGTCAATATATCACACCGCTGCTAGATTTCATAAATTGACCCCACCAAATACTTCTGAACAATTTGGTAGGAAGCACTCTATTGCATTAGGAGCACTGCATTCCCATGGATCTGATGGGGATTCCAATCCAACTTCTGTTCTTTCCTTGCACAAAACTGCTTTTCATGCCTCTCAAGCAGAATCACTCCTTCCTACTAGAAGTGCTTTCAGTACTTGCTGTTAACAAACTCTGTGCTTGCCACTGCAAAGACTGTAGGGATGTAATGAGCTTTGGGCATTGTATGGTGCCACCAGGCACTCTGTTACAGGAGTTACAGCAAGTTGCTGAAGAAAACAACGTTATTATGTCAGAGTTCTTGTTTGCCTGTTAAAAAAAAAATCTAATCAGGCTTACGAAGGAAACAAGTCTGCTTTGAAATGGAGCGTCGGCTAAATGAATGTCTGAACAAAGAGATATCCTAAATCATGTGTCACAACCTTATAATAATAATGTCATCCTGTATGCTGTTGGTGTAAGTCCTTCTTGGGCGCTGGCAGTTGCCAGCAGCGAGTAACAAACTTGAATAAAGTGGAAGACCCGCTGAGAGCTCATAAAGTGGGAGGACCTGGTGAAGGATTTCCTCTATGCTGTTGGTGTGTCCCTGAAAAAGTCAGTCAAAACCTCCATCCGATGCAGCAGGACTGCTCAGAGAGGCGTCCCCTTAAAGAGACACTGACAGGCTGGTTGGGAACAGGGCTCCCCCGGGACACTGACAGGCACATCAAACGCTAAGGCTTGAGGAAATCTCCCACACCGAGGGTTAAGGAAATCTCCCCTTTTCACATGACCAAAAATATTATTTATTATTATTAAATAAATCCTTGACCAATCTGCTCTGAACAGAAAATCTTACTTTCAAATCATACATATGTAGAAATCAGCATTTCACACATTTCTAATACTCAAATATACGTAATGAATTAAAAATTGTTCAAATTCTACATTAGTTTGTCTCCTTGTCTCAAAAAAAAAAAAAAAAAAGAAAGACAATTTAATGGAAATATTTTTTTACGTTTGCAAATATTCTACTAAATTATCTTTTTTCCTCTAGTGCACATGAATTTTACAAAGGAATATGCACAAATTTAATATGAAAAAAAATAGTTTGAAAGTAATTCCTCACAATATGTGGGGCCCAGACAGTTTTGAGCAGTGGAGATAAAATGATTAAACCATAAAAACACCAAGAAGCATTAGCAGTCAAGGTGTTTTTTAAAAAACATATGAAAATGTGATTTTTACACAGCGCTAGAGATACATGAAGAAAAAGTAGAAAGAAAAAGAGCTTTGATATATGTAATACTCCACTTGCTGTCATTATATTATAAACTTGTCCTTTTTCTTTTCACATTTTGGTACAGCACTCTTTCAGATATCTGATATTTTTCTGGCTCCTAACTATTCTACAGCAATCTTCCTCTGAGCCCTGAAATACACTAAAGGTCAACCTTGTTGTCTTCTAATTCATACAGAGGGTGACAGAAATACTGCTGCCACTCCATCTTTTGAAGATCACGTATGAAGTAAATAGATGTGAAGAAGATATTCTTCCTCAGCAGGAGAATGAAAAAATATGTTTAAAGTATTGGAAAGCTGATTGAATCTCTAACATCAGAGAATGATTCTCATTATAACCTGACATTATTTTGTGGGGTGTTTCATTAGGGAAAACTTGTATCACATAAGAACATATACAAAGCAGCAAAACGTTAAACAGTCAGGATCAGAATCACTAATTAGGTAAGTTATACATGTATTTCTCTAAAGTACAGAGGGATAGGAAACTGGAATTAAATTATCATCAGATAATTCCGTTTATATGAGATAATTCCCTCTGATTCCACATGTGGCAGATTGAGGCCATCTACCTGCTGTTTAGGAAAACATCTAAATTTAAAAACAAAGAGAGTTACAGTTGTCTCTTTTTGTGCTTCAGGAGCTGAGACCATTGCATCACTGCTAGGGTAGGATTTACATGAGGGCTAACTCTTGCCACTGGGTTCTCAGTGACCATTCCAAAGAGCTCCTGGAGAAGAACAAAGGCATTCTCCTCTTGCCAATTATTTGACAAGAAGGAACCACTATCAAGACAGGACCATTTTATTTTAAGTATCATGCACTACCTCTTTGTAGTTACTATAAAGAATCTTAACACAAAATTTTTAATGTACTGAAAAGAGAAGAAACAAGAATTCCATGCATATTTTAAAAATTAAGCAACACTTCAAATTTTAATGTCTATGTTAAAAAATTTGTTTAATATCTTTAGACTATGTTATTAGAACAAGGAGCAAAGACAGAAAATAACAGAGAAAATTAACCCTTACCAATCTGATCATAGTTTGACTTAAGGTGAACTGTAATTTGGAGACCTTTCTCATTTGCTAGAGCTTAATTTGGGCATTATTGCAACATTTTCATTAAAATTTTGCAATAAAATTAATAATGCACACTCAGCTTTGAAGAAAGCTTTTGCTAGGAACTCTCAATAAGATACACACTTTTTCCATCTGCTATCACATATACCTCTGTTTATAGTTTTATAGTTGCTTGGGAGAGAAAATATATATCTTCTTATCCCTTTCATTTTTATCTTTCATTCACCTTTCAGTTTTCTTTTTATTTTTTTTGAATCTAATTCAGTAGTTCTTTAAAAATTAACTGACGGACCAGTGAGGGAAGACTAACTTTCTAGTGCTGCTCTTTGTGAAACATTGTTGCCATGCAGGCTGAGATAAGATAGTCATAGAACAGCTGTTTCACACCATACTGTACAAGTCAAAGTCCTCCCAATAATCAGAAAGTTTGCTTGAAGCATGACGCATGAGCACTGCTGGCAGCACGGCTTTGTAATATGGACTTATTTTGTTTATTTGTTTATTGCTTCCTCATTGTAAGTAAATTAAAAGTAATGGACACATCTATAAATAAAAAACCAGTAAATCACAATGGTACTGACCTATTGAGCAAAAGAAAAAGTATAATTTTTTTCACTTAGTACTAATGTATTTACAAGACCTAAAATAATAACAGTGATTAGCAGTTCAAGACATTTAAAAAGGTCTTGGTTAATTTCTGAATGTGCTTTAATGCTTTTTTCTTTATTCCTTGATAATACTGCATCCAGAAGCCTGTGGTTTCTCTTCGTTAAATTCATTTGGAGCTGCCCCTGAGACCAAAGACATATTAAGAAATGAAAGGGCACACGGTGCTTCTCTTTCTGTTTTTATCTGTGCAGGCCTGACCTCTTTAGTGACTTTAGGCTGAGAAAAGCTTCATTTCTTTCCAGGTGTGTTCCTCATACAAATTTTTGTTCCTATCCATCATACTTACTTGCTTTTAGCCTTGGAAAAATATCTTTTTTATCTGAACCAACTTCTGCAGTTCTTTCTGCTGTTAAATCTCATACCTTCACTGTATAGGCACAGATGTGAAATGGCTGCTTCTAAAGTATTTATTATTCCCAATGTTCTTTCTCTGTGCAATTTGGTGAAACAAAACAAATGAGTGCTGAGATTCTAGCATTAAGAGTAGCATTCAGGCTGAATTTCCCAATCTGATCCTTATCAGGTGAGAATAAAGGTTAAGCTTTTCATCCCTATCTGAGATATTTATTTTATTTTGAAAGATCCAAATTCATACATTTCATCCATATTTCATTTAGAATCAGTTTTCTTTTCAAATGCTTGGAGTATAATTTCCCCCTCCCCTTGAAATGGTTTGGATTTTCTTTTGAATATCCTTTTATCTTTTACTTCATGTCTTACATGGCAAATCTTTTGATCTATTTTCAAGGGCATTCTAGGACAGTAGCACTGCTCAGAGAGAAGCATGAGTTTTTAAGGAGTCATTCAGTTTTCTGTAATGGCACCTATGAATATAATGTACATATATCAAATGCATTTGCATGTAAGATATATTCCCATGTGTAAATTTAAGGGCATGTCTGTATACCAGAATGCAGATATGCATGTTCATGAATATAAATATTAAGTTATACAGTTTATATTTTAGACATATTTAAAAACAAAACCGAATTAATTTTAATAGATTTTTGTATGCTCCTAGAGACAGAAGTAAGCATGAATATATGCAGGAATAGAAGATAATCTTTGTTTTGAAAACACTGAATGTTATCCAAAATAGAGTAACACCTATTCATGTATTTTCTTCTTCCACTTGAGATTTAGATAACTGTTTCTTAGAGTACAATTATTTTTTCTCTGTTTCAAAGAAAAATACAGCTCATTAGTCTAACGTTATGTGGAAGCCCTCCACAACCCTCCATTTAACCCGGCTGATAAAAGCTGACGCAGAATTTGAACAGTTTACTACATAGCTCAGATATGATATTTGGGTAACTTCACATTTATTGAAGAAGTTATTAAAAGAAAATATGGTGACACAGGCTATAAATTCCTGAACCAAAGGAATATATCATAGACAGTTGATATTTGAGATAAGATATGTACTGAAATCGATTCTAATAACACAAGTCTTCATCCTTTACACATCAGTAAACAGGAAAATGTCAAGTATGGCTTGGAGAAACACTTCAAATATATTCAGCTCCAAATTCTTCTTGTTTATTTTCTTAATCCAAATTCATTTGTAAAACTACAGATAATATTTCTTCTAGCTAAAATAATAATGATAATAATATCAGTCTATGCTGCTGTTCAATACAAGAATATTCCTGCCACTTCCCTAAAAAAGTTAAACTTCTCAGGGAAAAGTGAATATTTTTCTGTGCATATTATGTGTAGTCTACAAAGCATCTCCAAATGCAAGATGTATAATGGCTTAGACATTGTTATTTGGAGAATACACCCATAAAAAGCAGCCAGGAAAGTGGTCTTTGAATGACCTGTGCCCACTCTTGAGGACCTGACACATATGAACCTCATGAGGTTCGACATGGCTGAGTGCAACATGCTGCACCAACGTGCTGAACCCAGGTCAGGGCAACTGCCTTCCTGATTTCAGATGGGATAGAATTCATTTTCTTCTTAGTAGCTGGTACAGTGCTGTGTTTTTTGCATTTAGTATGAGAATAATAATGAGAAACTGATATTTTGTGCTGTTCCTTGAGAGTGCGTGTCCTAAAGCAAGGCCTTTTCAGTTTGCAATACTCTGCCAGTGAGGAGTGGAACATAAAGGTGGGAGGGACCATGGTCAGTACAGGCGACATGAACTGGCAGAAGGGATATTCAATACCACAGAATGCCATGCTCAGCATATAAAGTAGGGGAGTTGACTGGGAGGGGCTGATTGCTGCTCTGGAATGAGCTGGGAATTGGTTGGTTTGTGAGCATTTCTATTATGCATCACTTATTTCTCTTGGGTTCTGTTACTTTCTCTGCCACTGTAACTGCAATTATTATTCTTATAAACACTATTATTAGCATATGTTAGTGTTTAGTCTCTTATTTTGTGTGTGTTTTCAAACAAATTTATAGGAAGCTCAAGTCCTTTAATCATCTAAAGATGAATTTTACCCATATCTTCCACTTCCATGTAGGAGATGTTTCACCATTAAGATGTGAGCAAACCGAATATTTCCTCTGCAGTCCTGGAAGATGTTTTACAGTGAGGGGCCTTTGGAAATTCTTAGATGCTAAGCAAGCCTTTTAAAGCTAGAATTTGCCATCAGAGGCAGTTCAGAAATCCCTTTAGCTGCCCTTCTTCCATTCAACAGTAATGTTGAGCAAGAAAAATGCAAAATACATAGAATATGCTAAAACAAAAGGGTAGTCATAAAAGGAAAACAAACTTATGTGAAGAAATTGACAATTAAAAAATGAAGAAAGTTCATTCAATTTCTTTCTTAATTTTGTATCTGAATGTTGCATCATGGTACAGTAGAAATGTCAAAAATAAACAATTCCTTTCCTTTCAGCACTGCCACCAGAGTGGAATGGATTAAGGTCTGTGTGTGGTAAAGTTACTAAATGTAGTATTTGATCTTTGTACCTTATAGGATTAAGTAAAAAAAAACTTCAACAATGTAAAACTCACAAGAAAGACTGTTGTACAAGATATCCATTGCTCTCCTATAAACAGAGGAGTTCCACAGTCTTTCACCACAGAGCCTTAACAGATCTAATATAGAGATAAATACTGTTGGATTCCCATTATCTACTAGCTATATACCGATTAAATATAGTGAAGATAAAGCACTTGTGTAGATCAGTGCTCTTCAAATATGGTTTAAAGACTTATTCAGATATAACATGCCTAGAGGCCTTTAGATGCTCACCATCTAATCCATTATCTCCCATAGTACACACCTGAATTCAAAGTCAGGATATGCTGTAATGTTCTTAATGACAACAGCACTCCTACAGAGCATGATCAAAAGTGATCAAAAATGATTAAAAACTGCATCTAAGATGCCTCTCCTTCACCAAGACACTGTTGAATATATAATATATACTAGTTGGGACCTCCCTGGGAAACTGCACTTAAGGATAAAGGAGCAGAAGGTATTTTAAGTGCATTTTTTTAAGACCTTGGGAACTCTTTGATTACTCCATTTAAGAAATCAGGTAGGGAAGGCAGTAGACCAGCATGGTTGACCCCCTAGGAAAACTAAAGTAGAAGAAGGAAATACACAGGCAAGGGAATCAGGGATACGCATACTAGGAAAAATACTGGGACAGTTATGTAGGGACAGGATTAGCAAAGCTAAGAATAAGTTGGAGTGCAATTTGGCAAGAAATATGAAGATTTATAAATGGATTTCTGCAAATATTTTTCTCAGTAAAGGAAGATGTGTTCTTCAAAATAGTTAAGACAGGAGAACTAGGGAAAACCAGCATGGGAAAGACTTTTTGCCTGTTTTTGCTGGCAATTTTTCTTCTCTTAAGTAGTTTAACTTCAAGACACGGACTGGGGGAACAAAAACCTTTTCTTTGAGGAAGATCAGATTGAGGCCACCTGAGGAACCTGAACATACAAAAAATGGTGTGACCAAATAAGATGCAATATTTAAAGCAGTCAGTTCCTCTCTACTGATGAACAAATTATTCAGCCACTTTACTGATGAATGTTTCTGTGTTGTTTCAGTGGCAGAAATTAGCTTCTGGTAGGTTTACAAGTCTCCATATAATAGCATATATTTCAATTCTCTGGTATTTGGTTTCCTAGCAATTTCAGTGAATACCTCTTTAAAAGTTCATGGGTAGTAAGTCTGAATGTACTTTTTATCCACTATTCTTTTTAATAATAGGAGTGAAACAAAGTCTTCTTTCAGTTGCCTCTAATGGCAATAGTCCTTTTCAAGGAGATCTGTATTCAAGTTGGCAACAATTTTGACAGAAGAACCCAAGTGATGATATATTATACAGAGTGAAAGAAAAAGAACACAGGGGATGATATATTATAAAGTTTATTAGATGGTTATAAACATCCCTGTTTATAAAAATTTGAGAGCACCAGTATTATTGCTCTCCAAAATTCTACTCCAGGACAGATTTCCTCAGCTCCCATGGTTTTAGCATATTTTTGGTCTCTTCAGAAGTTAACATTATCATATAGATTACATAACTCTTATTTGATTTAAGAGTTTCTATTTGAGAATTTACCATCACATCATCTGGTCACGCTGCCATGACTTGGGAGACAGTGCTGGAAATCCTTTTCTGCAATTGAGATCAGTGAAATAAGTGAGACAAAGCATATATGTATGGTCCTACCTGTCATTTGTTAGAGAGACACATTCTCCCTGTGACTTCAAATATCAGTGCTTGCTGTAGTGATTTACCTCATTGCATATTTTATTCTAGATATACTAGGCCACTTGCTGACACCTCTGCATTAACTGAGTCTCTGATGTCTATTTTAAGTTATTAAGATTTTTTTGTAGAAAACAACTCATGTTCTTGACAGTTGCTTCCCCTTTCCTTCCTTAATATAGCACCATCTGTATTTATGAATGTACTCTGGAGCACTTATTCACTTTAAGTACAGAAAGCCATAGCATAATTATATTTGTAGATTAACTAGAGTAACTTCTGCTACTATTTCTTCTCTGTTCAGGATGATACAATACAGAACATGAAGAACAGGCAGAATGTAGAATTTAGACATTGTTCTGCAATAAAATGGTACTTGTTTTTATTTTGTCTTTCAGTTCTTCTCAGAGCATTGCTTGCTGGCTATTTTAAAGTTACAAGTTAATTATAATTTAATTTCAAATATACACACACACACACACACACATATTAGGAGAATTAGCCCCTTTTATTTATTCTACATCTAGCTAGCTAGCTAGCTATCTAATCTATCATATAGATATCTATATAAATATATAGTTATAATGCCATAAAATATTTTAATTTCAAGAGATAATTGTAGCAAATAATCTTTAATACACACACTTCATAATGGAAAAAAAATTGACAAATAGAACACCTTTTAAAAATGCCAGCTGTGTTTTATAATATTGTCATACTTATATTTGTGATTTTCAAATTAACCATAGAATTTTAAAGACATAATAATGAGTAGTGGAAGTAGCCTATTTTCATTGTTCATACTGCATGATCAGTGGGTGCCATAAGTCCTAACCAAAATGTGATTATTTTATTTGCAAAAATGGGGGGGGGGGGGG
>WEKY01024119.1:56578-133970 GCA_013390045.1 Picathartes gymnocephalus
CAGGCACCCACTCACTCCCTCACACTCACTCACTCTCAGTCACTCACTCAGGCACTCACTCACTCACTCACTCACTCACTCTCACACTCTCTCACCGTGTATCTGGCCGCCCGCGGCCGCGGGGGCTGTGCCTGTGGAGCTGTGCCTCTCCAGGAGCTGTGCAGGCTCCCTGGAAGCCAGCGTGCACACACCTCCTGACAGCTGGATGTCGACGGCACACTCCAAAGTTCTGGTGGTAATGCCCACTTTTTCTCTCTGTCTGCCCCCTCTTTCTCCTCCCATTCTTTTTCCTTTTCTTTACTCCTTTTTCCACCTTTCCTATTCTTCTTTACTAGGCAACACACTTTTTGTTACCAATAAATGGTTCTCAGATACAATATTTGCCTCATTTGGCTTAATTCTGTCCTAGAGTATCCTTTTTTAAAGGAACTCTTCACAGCTCCCCTTAGAGGATTGCAACTTGTCTTTTACACTTCTTGCCCTTTAAGAAATTTATTGTGGAGAGAATGTGGTTTTTTCTTTAGCTTAACTTGGTGGAATATGTTGTGAAAATACACATTTCAAGGTCTTTGATCATGCATTTTTTCTGGGTTGATACCACATTTCTGACGATGTGTTTGACAACATGCAGCAGGGTTATAGGCATTTTCCAGTGTTGGCAATCCTCCACCTCAGGCTGATCTCCAAAAATCAGCTTCTTCTGTCATACTGCAAGACTACACTAAGGGCTAGTCACAGCACAGAGAGAGACCCAGGGAGACAAAGAGAGCAGTGATGGGCAGAGGAAACCCTGTAATCTGGTGAGGGCCTGTGGCACCCAAATCAGCGACTCCTTAGACTGTCAAAGACTGAGCAGCTTCTTGCCTCGGTACAAAACACACTGGGGCAAGCAAACCTGTTGTTTCCAGAAGGCCTTGCAGCCTGAATAGTGCTAATGATATAAGGGAGATAGGGCATATTTTAGCTGCAGGGGTAAAATACTTGGTAATTAGGCAAAGGTTATTATGGAGCAGTTTCAGGGTGTTGTGGTAATTTTTGAAACATGGTGGAGTGCTTTTAGGAAAAGCCAAAAGGAGTGGAGAGGAGGGGTCAAGATGGATCAGAGAGGAACAAGTATAAGAAATAGAAATTGGATGAAAATATCTGACTGTATATAAAAAGAGGTGTCAGTAGATTTAAAATAACTGTCCCTGAACTAAAACTGACTTTGCAGAAAGTTTTGAAAATTAAGTCCATCTCTTGTATGTCTGTTCGTGAAATATTTGATACCCTTCCAGTAAAATTGTTGATCAATTACAGAATTAGTGGGTTTTCTATGGAATTTGAACTAAACAAACGTACCCTAGGAATAAAAAATGGAATGAGAGAAAGTAAGCTCTTTCCCTTAACACTTTGTCTTGGGGTGACTTTATGATATTTTATCATGTTGTATGTGTACACACCTCTTGGTTTGGAAAATTTTATACTCTGGAACAAATCTAATAAGAAATCACTTAAACTAGTTTATGTTGTTATATTGGTAACTCAAGCAATATTCTTACCCCACAGACTCAGGTTATGTGTCAAAAGAAAATTTGATGCCACCAACTACCGCACATGCTCTCTAGCTGCTTCATGAATAATTCTTTTTTTGTTATATATCAGTCATTTTTCTATTTTTTGTATCTATTCTGCATCTTAAAAATCAAAATTCTTTCACAGCAATCACTAGCAGGAAACCTTACTCAGAGAGAATGTCTCTTTAAAGTCAGTAAGGCTCAAAGAGGATTATCAGCATGTGTATACGTATATCTACAAGTCTTGCTTCAAATTACTCTTCATATGCCTGCTAAGTATGATAGAAGCTAGAAAATATTTTCTAGATATTTAACTATTAGCCCCATGAAGTGTAAAAAATCACTAAAACCCCTCATTTGAAGGAGATATTCATTGCTTCCCTGCTCTGAATTTACATGTTGTTGTGTATATTTTTTAACGTTGTCTCCTTTCCTCTCCCTGAATTGCCTTGTAATCCCCAGCTGTACCAGCACAAAATTTGCTCACAACATATTCTGTCATTCAGAAAAAAAAAAAAAAAAGTTTAATACATAATAAACATTGCACTTATTATAATAATTTCATATTTTATTGCATAAAATGTACTTCTAGTGCCTCAAACTTGCTAGGGTTTACTGCTCTATCATAGAAAATAGAGTTTACACTCTGTGAAATACTTGGGAAAAGAACAGATTAATGGACTCCAACCCTTCTGACTAGCTCCAGACTTCCAGATCCCTGTGGAAAGCTTGGAGAAGCCAGAGAAAATCTCTGAAATGCTTCAGGATCTTTTTTCTCATCAGTGTTTTCCATTTGACTTACTCTGAAGCCTACTAAAAATAAAACATATCGTGTGCAGTGCTCTTCCATTAAATGTTCACTACTGAAACACAGAGGGATTTTTTTCCCTTGTTATTGTGTATATGTGTGTTCCTTGTGTATATGTGGGTTCTAGCTAACAGTGTTGACCCTCACAACTAAATGCCTCCAGCTCATCCCCCAAAGCAACTGACAGCAGAATTGTTAATTTTGAATTGCATCGGTTCTTGTAATAGAAATAAAACATGACAAAAATAAGGCCATATGATTTTAAAGAATGTTAAAGTATTGTTTTAGTGAGAAATATTGACTAGTTCTAGGGAAAAATGCATTAAGACTGAGGACTGAGACATTATCAAGGTATTTCTTCACACTGGAAAGAGAGATACTAGATTTTTTACCATATAATTTGCTTCAGTAGCTTTATTTTTTTCCCCAGGTGTATGAAACACCCTGAACCCATGCCAAAACTAACATTAACAAAATATGAGTAGTGTGCTAAATTAGTGATAGTGTTGACTCCATCTGTAGTAGACCCAAAAACTGTGCAAACGCTGAATGAATAGAATTTTCTATTTTGAGAGTGAAAGCTGTAAATTAACTATGATGTTTCCTTCTGAGAATGAAAGGATACTCCGTAATATTTTCCCAGGGAGGGTATCTTTCAGGTGATAAAAAAAACCAAACTTTTTTTTCTTTTTTTTTTTTTTTTTGGAGTAGTAGTAGTAAAAGTAGTAGTGAAAATCAGATGCTTCATTATAATTTATATTTTGTAATGAAAAAATAAAGAAAACTTTCCTTGAAATGATTGCTTTGGGTTTATTTTCTCAAAAAAAAAAAAATTTAGTCTGTTATACTTTCACTTAAGCTTCATTATATTCATATTTATTACAATCCCAATGATTGTACCTGTTAGGAGGAAGATTAACAGACATTAGCCATATTTACTATCTATGGAACTAAGTAAATCTGGTGCAACTTTTCCAAGGAGATCATGTTTTTCCATATATACAAAACTGGAATATGTTTGCAAGGTTCAGGTAGGGAAAGGAAGAGGGTAAAATTTTTATTTTATTGTCTATTACCTATCAACCTAATTTTACTCAGTAGAAAAAAAGAAGCATTACTAACATACATTAAAAGATGTGATTGACCTATTTTACAAGAAATTGTCAGCAACATGTTCATAAGGACAGATAAGATTAATTTTATCAATTTAAATTTAAAATACCTCTTATCTTAAATACCTTGTGTCATAAACTATTTTCTTTGTATGAGGCTTTCTATAGAAACCTCTTCAAATAAATATATTTCTTTTTAAACTTGAGATGGTTCCCATTATTTAAATAAGCTATAGCTAAAAATAAGTACTTATTTATCACACATATGAATGTCATAAAGTGATTTATATTTATCCTAAAGAAGTGCTAACACCCAGGACCAAGTTCTTTGGATACTCAGTCCATTAACATTCTTTATTGTGGTGAATGGATAGCATTTCCTGGCCCTTATCCACTGTCCTCAAGCCAGGATGGCTGAGGCTGGAAGGGACCTATTAAGACCATTTAGTCCAAGAATTCACTCAAGCTAGAGTCAGCATGAGGAGATTGCTCAGGATCATGCTCACTTGGATTTTGCATCCAAGGATGGAAGCTCCACCACCTCTCTGGTTAATCTGGGCCAGTGCTCAATCACCCAGAGGAAGAAATAAGTGTTCCATGGTGTTCAGAGGAAATGTCCTGTGTTTCATTGTGTGCCCATTGCCTCTGGTCCTGACACTGGACACCGCTGAAAAGAATCTGGCTTCCTTTTCTTCACCTCCCTACTGGGAATTTACACATCAATAAGACATATCCCACATTAAATCTTTTTTTTACTGCAGACAAGGGTCTCTGTTGTCTCAGCCTCTCCTAGTGTGAAAGATGCTCCAGTCATTCTGTGGCCTTAATTTCACTGACTTCCTACGGACTTTTAGCAAAATACTTCAATAGATTTTTTTACCCATTTCCTCTGTTCCTATGGTAGGCCTTCAATTAAATTCCTCAGTGTTTAATCCTTTCAGTCTTTTTCAATGGTAGGCCATATATTTTGTTTTCTGATCTTACTTTGGTCAGTTACCCAGGTGGAATAGAAAGGAATAATAATCTAACAGAAGATTTAGTTCATGCAGTTGAATAGTCTCACTGGACTGTCAATTGCAAAGTCACTTTGGGGTGTTGCAGCCTTTCAGCTTCACTGATAAGAAGGCAGAAGAAGTACTTTAAAGGCAACTGTGGAAAGATATAACAGTGATTTATAACATATAAGACTTCGTTATTTGTGAATTCACATCATGCTGAATTTTAGTCACTTTTTCTGCAGTTGGGACAACTTAGTACTTAAATCAGCTACATGACTCATGACAAGGCAGTAATTTTTGTTTTGCTTATTTTTATCCCAGTATGTGCAAGTGGCCGTTATAAGCAGTGCTGGGTTTGAAATCCTCATTGTAGTTTTGCTTTCTTGTAGATATATCTGCATGCACCCTGTTAAACTTTCCTTTGCATTGATTTCCTCAAAATCAAGCAGACAGCTTTTTAGCATTATATATAATGGCACTTTCATACAGGACTATGATAAATCAGAAAATGGTAAAGCCTGTTGAACATAAGTTTCCTGTGATTTTTCCTCTCTTTTTCTAGTAGGAATATGGTCTCTGTTTTTATTTCTATGCCTTCGACAATATTTCCGGCAATCCCATGTTGTCCTAAAGTCCTTATGAACATCATGCAAATATCTACGTGGGCAGGTCTGGAAAGGCAAGCCACTTAACAAAGTGAGCCTTTATCAAAGCACTAAGCTGTTAATAAATGAAGAATGTTTATCCTCAGAAGAGCTTCAAAGAGTGTTTTGATGAAGATGAGCTTTCTTTCTCTCTCGCAGCTGTCCTTGCTTGCGGATGGGAGCTGGCAGGCCAGATGAGGCCTGCTGCCAGACACGAATAAGGAGGAGGAGGTGGGCAAGGTTTCAGTGCAGGTGTTCCTTTAGAGCTTGCTGTTTGATTACATCCTAAACTGTGTCTGTGAAAGTGAGGCTGCTCTGTTCTTTTATGTCTGCACTGGACTATTTTTAAACATGATAAAACCCTCCAAAAACATTTGCATTTTTTTTAAGTTACTAATTAGAAAAGAAAAATCCAAGTGAATGAAGACACTGACCAGCAATAACCCATTACAGATTCAATGAATTTTCTATCTTTTCAATCATGTTGCTGAAGTAATTTTTTTTCCTTAAATTGAAAATAATAATAATGTATGAGGAGATTCATCTGCAAACATAGCTAAATAAAGATGGACAGAAAGACATTAAGTTTAAAAGAAAAAAATTCTCATAGAAATGCAGCTTAACAATCTTAATTGTTCTATGTTGATAGGAGTTTTTCAACACATGGGTGTTTACACCCCTAAAGAGAAATTGAATGGGTATTATTCTCCAGTGTCTGATCTTTCAAATTTTGCTATGAATATAGCTCCTGAAATGAGGTCCCCACTATAGGTTTTTTTTTGGTTTTTTTTTTTCCTGACATGGTGTTAGTGGTGTTATGATTTTGTTTGCTGGTGATTAATGTTTTTGCCTCTTGTCCCACCTACTCTACACAACTCTTTCAATCCGGCTGAAATTCCAAGGCAAGCCTTTGGACAAACATTTTTCAAGCTTGAATAGTAACCATTCCCTTTGTCATTTATAGATTTGACAGAGAGAAGAGAAAGACAGCATGACCTGAATATACCACACATAAGGACTTAGGTCTGCAATAAATCCAATTGTCAATAAAATCTTATTAACTCCATAAACCATATCACAACATCCACATAAAAGAATGTTTTAATATTAGATATTTCAAATCTGGGTGTTTGGATGTACTGAATATCATCAAAAAAAGTGCAAAATACAATCCAAAATTTAGCTCCAGGAGTATTATGAACATTACAGTATGCATCTGGATGCATAATTTTCTTGCTCTGCTTTCTCTCTGTGGTGCCATACTAGTTTACAGAGAGCAGAAATTGGTCATGCTCCTAAAGAGGCATATTGTTCTGCTATGATGAGATACCTGCATGGCATAAAATAGGTATTGGCCCCTCTTTCTTTTTTTTTTTTTTTTCAGTAAGCAGTGGCAGAAAAAAAACATACTTGTAATACAGAGAAGGGATTCAGGTAGTTATTCTACCTGATAACAACTCATTCTTTAGTTTATTGCAAAATCAGAATGCTGAGAAGAAAATTCATGTAGGATGCCATATCCCTTTCTTTTTGTTTGGGAATTTTTTTTTAATCCAATACATTTCTTTCCATTCTTTCTGGCAATAAATATTGAACCTAAAATACTTCAAATAAAACCAAAGGACATGAGAAATAAGATCCATAAAGTTGAAAGTAAAACCTTCCAGTTTCCAGGCATTGGACAGACACAAGGGGGAAAAGTTCAGTATCTAATTCAGCATCATGAGACTCAATATTGCATTTCCCAGAGTCAGCGTGTATCCTGACTTTAGGCTATCTGGAAGCAAGTTTCTTAACTCTGTATAGATTAGCAAGCAGTCTTTAAGTCGGGACTGAAAGCCAGATGTCAGTATCCTCACAACTAAGTCTCTAATTCTATATTCTGGAAGCTAGCAAAGGTGCATGCTACAGTCAAAATTCACATCTTATGAGTAGGTACTATGGAACAAAAAAGAGCCTATTTGTTATACCTCATGTGACCTATGCCTTACATTAAAGAACAGTTTTGGCTAAGGACCACTGAAGTACTCCAAAAAAAAGTAAAACTGTCATGACAGAAGAGACTGAAAGAGGTCTTCATTGAAATATTGTATCTTCTAGAAAGTGCATAAAGTGAAACTTCATTTGTAGTCTCTCGCCAATGAATCTTTACTTACAGGAAAATGTCAATAGGAATGATTGCATTAATTCAGCTTATTTCAGGTAGGCCTCTGATTACTTATAAACTTTGCCTTCACTATACACAGGCAGTCTTTTTAATGCTGGGTTTGTCTTCCCAAAACCACTTTCCATGCATATTTTTCACCATTTCTTTTTAGGAAGTTTTCATTTTTTTCATTTTTTATTATCACCAATTCTGTCATTAGATTATAGAAGTCAAATGATAGAATGAATATATTGTCACTGACACATGCATCTAAAACCAGTAAAGGCAAAAAGGACGTTCCCTTTGGTGATATTTCTACACCATTCTAGTTTGCATTTGTACACACAAATGTGATTTCCCTGTTACGTAAAAAACCAAAATTACTCCTCTTAAGAGATGCTAATGGCTTTTTTAGCTCTTGGTGTAAAAGATAGTAAGAAAAATAAATAGAATGGCATTGTAACAGAAATAACTTTCTGCCTTTTTCAGCAGAACAATTAAGCACAGAATACTAAAAAAGGTTTCTTCTGAGATGTGCTGGTTTGTCAGTATGGATATACTGCAAATACTGTTTGTTATACTTTACATCATCTGTATCTCAGCTTTAGTGATAGAGCTAAACAAGTTGATATTCTTTTTGAGAACTGATTAAGGCAGTAGATCAAGGTTACGTGTTGCCATGGTCATAGATTATAACTGTTTCAGAAAAGAGAATTTAAATAATAGAAGAACCTTCAGTGTGAGAAATTCCATTGGCTGCAATATGAAACTAGAAAATTTCAGATAGAAACTGAGCACACATTACTTAACAAGGAAGAAAACTGTTAGACAAATCTACACTTCCCTTCTAGTGACTACTGCAGTACAGTAAAATTTTAAATTACAATCAGGTAAAAAATGTAGAGGCACTTCCTTTCCATAACCAGAACCATGTGAATAATGATATTTTCACTCTGATAAAAATCTACCTGATCTAAAAATTTTCTGTTTAGTTCCCTGAAGAGATTTTTTTCCTTTGTTTCTATTTTCAGAAAAAGCACAGCAACAGGTAAAACAAATGGTTAGATTTAACTACTTATAATAGATTTGCTCTTGTTTAAAGCCAAAAATCCAGGAACTAAACCATTATTTTGAAATTGGAAGAGGTAGAAAGGCCAGGTAGAAAGGCCAGGTAGAAAGTAGCTTAGAAACTGGATTTTCTCAGTCAGAGCTGTGCTGTTGAGTATTCTGAAATGAGTTTCTCATGGTCAAATTTCTTTAATTAACAGAGATAACAATTTCAGTGGAAATATAGAAAGGAAAATATTAGGTCAGATTTTGTCCTGCATTTACAGAGTTCAAAACTCTCTATTATGTTTTGCTCTTGTAATGAAACAAAACATGAATCTGTAGGAAGGTATATAAACCCCTTTCATTGTTTAAATTTATTAGAATAATAGGCTGAACTGAAATGAAATGAGGGAAGAAATTGACAGTGCAAATAGTCCCACTGCTCACCAGCTGGTTGGCAGACAGAACAGGGAGAAATAGGGAACAGAGCAAAGACCTCTGTTCAGACTCCTTAAAATCCATGTGCTTGCCACAGGATTTTATGAGCATCAGAAAGAAAGAAATACATTAGAAAGTCCAGCCACTCAAGCATGCACATGATTTGCAACTTTCCTCTGACTCACAAGATGTAAAAATGCCATTTATATTTTAATGACTGTTTGAGATGTGCAATGTACGTATTTAGCAGTTTGTTCAAGCATCACAACAGCCTTTTAAGGGAGACAAATGAATAACAGATTAGTTATACTTTCCACCTTTCCTACTTTGGCTCTCCAGCTTAAACTAATTAAAGAGCCTGCAGGTAGCTTTTTAGAGAGGCTTTCAGCCTAAAAGTAACGTGTCTTAGGGAAAAGCCAGCAGGAGGTGAGTAAGGTTCAGAAGCAACAGAGTGTCAGTAATAATGGGACCTTTAACGACAGGTCTTATCTCAAACTTTAAATTCGGGTGTTATGTGTTGAAGAATTCATACTTTATCCCTACCTTTTTTGAATGACGTTTTTTTTTTCAAAATTGTAGTACGTAAAGAAAGGAATCTTAGAAATATGCAATTCCACTTCCAGGCTGAATAATGTACCACTAAGATATTTCTTCTCTCCTTATCTCATCTCTCTTAATGTCTTTGAACACACAGATCTTTGAGATCATAAAAAAAAAAAAAGGAAATAAAGATAAAAGGAATACCCATTAGTGCCCTGAGGAACAAAATATGGCTGCCTCTTCTTTAGCTCCTATAACCTGGCTGACAATTAACTATGTTCATTTTGGTTTTGAGTGCACCACAGTACAGTGGATGGCTTTTCAGTGTTTAAAGCAGTGCAGTGCAAAGACAGCAGTAAGTCATCCATGTACTGAAATAAATCACCCTACTTTCAGGAAGTTTGCAAGTGTTTATAGCCAAATGCTTTTCTGTTTATCTGCTGAAAAACTGACACCAATGATGAAAATTATACTATTTTACAGAATGCATCTGAATGACAGTTAACAGAGCATTGAAAAAACCCCACAAGGTTCTGAATTGGGATCATTTGTGTGTTCCTGAGTTGTGGACTGACATCCCGACTAATTTATCATTCCCTTGAACATTGCATAATTTTCAACTCCAATATAGAACACTGGAACACAACAGAAGACTGCATAGGATCTACATAGGGTGTACATACTGTAGGAAATGTATTGCAGCATTTTAAATTATTAGTTAAGACTATTTTATTTGTACAAACATTAGTTAAGAGAATAAATGCATAGAAGCAAACTGCACAGCTGGATGATTGGTGGCCAGCAGTAAAAGTCTCTAAATCTCAAAATAATGAATTAGTAGGATAAAATCCTAATCTTACAGAGTAAAATTGTCCTTGATTTCCCTCCCTCTGCACAGAGGGACTGCATAAGAGCTGGAAATCAGTGCCATTTAAGCCCTAATTTAACAGCTTAGATAGCTCCTCAGTGGGACTTTGTTGTATTGGGGAGGTAGGATGACATACTTAATACAGGTAAAGAAGATAATATATTACTATTTTTTGAATTATTTAGTGTGAAGAGGTAACATAAATAAGAGAAAAATACAAAAGTTTTTCAGGAATTCTGGTGTATTTTAATGAAGCTCTTCTTTCACTATACACAATAAAGGAAAGCAACAGCTAAACTTCAATCAGCAGAAGTTGTTTGCTGTAGTATACTAATAAATTTCTTCTTTTCATTTCTAAACCATGGGAAGAATTATTGACAATCTATTCCTAAAAAAAAACATGGCCAATGAGGTTCATTTACTTGGTTGCTAACTGCTCATGTGCAGACTAATTTTTTTACTAGTATAAACTAAAAATAAGAAACTATTTTGATGTTAATGTATGTTCTTGATTGCTTTCACATTTGACACTCCTTTTGACTTTTGATTAGAATTTTTATTGAAAACTTAATCTTCAATATTCTTACTGAACTGAGAGTTTGATTCTTTATGGAAGAAAATAAGAAATGGAGACAAAAATATGTATTCCTTTCTCTTTGCCATTTGCATGCAACTCTCAGCAATGTAACCAGTTTAAGAAGTAAGAGAGACACATTGAGTCATTGGTTAATTCAGGAGGTTACCAATATTATAAACAGATATAATGAATATACTTCCCTGTAAAAAAGCTACAAAAACCTTCCACATCCTGTATTTATATGTTTAGGTACATATTTCTGAGTGTCTTAAATTTTGCAAAAAGCATAAAAAATAATTTACACTTTGTTCTTATATTTCCTATTTACACCACGAATTGGTCTTTCCAGTATTAAAGAAAAATCATCTTCTATGCTTAGCTTTTGAATGTTCTGAATACATGTCCTGGCTTGGTCCCCATTAATGTAATTTTAATTAGTTCCCTTAAATTTTTCACACCTGAAACTTTTACAGCAAAAATGCATTGCAATATATATTTTGTTTCTTTTATCTAGGTCACCTGTGTTAGTGTCTGGGCTGCTATCCCTCACTCCTGACTTGGAAATTAATGTAATAGGACAGAATTGATGGTTTCTTTTCTGACAGATTTCAGTGGTGCTCAGATGTTGCCTATTTGGAAAGGGGGACATAGATAAGGAAGGAGATTTTTGTGGAGAAACACAGCTGAGAGGCCTCACCTGGTTTCACCTGGATTCTGTGAGTCTTCACCTCAGCTCACTGATACCCAGCAGTGAGCTCTGTGTTGTATACATGGTTTCAGATGGTTTAGGAATAAGATGAGAGACAGTTTTGCTTTGTGCAGTGCCTTCACTGACTTCTGGCATTGAATAGCTCCTTATCTTCCCGAGATTATAATTATTCTGGGGACCAGTTCTTTGCTCACAGTACTATGCAGATGAAGAGAGTGAAGATTACTCCTGATTCTCTCTGAAAATGAAGTGTATGCCACTTGATGCAACACTTTTTTTTCCTGTGATTCAGGCACCCAAAGAAATGTCTTCATACAGAGGTTGTCACCTCCCTGTTGCTGCTGATATGGAAGCAGCATGTCCAAGAAAAGTCTGTTTCTTTCCCATCTGTACTGCATCCCTCAGCATAGGTACTGCTGAGGTCAGATTGCAGTCAGCACCTCTAAGTGTCAGCTGTGGAGCAGTGAGGGGTCTAGGAGATGATCCTAGGAACCTAAGGAGAAAATCAGTGGGTATTGGAAAAGGAAAATATGTGTGACTCATCTCCTACTCATATTCAAAGGGATGGAAGTGGAGACAGGTGTTAAGGAAATGAAAATCTTATCTAGCAAGGGAGAATAAGGTGAACTATTGTCAACAGGAAAGAATGACAACACAAAATTTTAAGTCATTTAGTCATATCCTTTTCAATGTGAGATAGAAGTGAACAATAGATGCTATTGAATAATTTACAAGTAGGTATCTCTGAGGTCTGTGGGCAAGGCAGTTCAGGATAGGTGAACCTTGTAACCTTAAGATACGAACTAACAGCACAGCATATATGAGACTATTTCAGCAGAAAACAGTGAAAAGGAGGTATAATGCCTTGTATTGCACCAGATGTAGAGAGAAGACAAGTGAAGATTGATTGTGTGCAACACATTATTTTGAGAAATGCTTCTGCATAAATAGCTGGGCAAGCACGCTACATTTGATTGCCTCCACATAGGCTCCAGAGCCACCTGGGAGACCTTAAATATCCAAAGTGCTCACATGGAACATGAATAATAGATTTAGTACCCTTGGGAGACCCAGGTTCTTCTGAAATGAAAGTGAATGCCTATGTGTAAGGTAACTGAATCCTGCCCTGTATTCTGAAGTGAAAACTATTCACCAGCTGAAACAGAAGTCAAATCCCCTCATTAGATTAGTTTGAAATTAGATTTACTTAACAACTCTTTATTTTGATGATTTGAGGGTTGTGGTTTTTTGGTTAGTTTCTTTTGTATTATCAACTCCTTCCAGAAAACCCTCAAAGCCAAACAGAAAGATGTTTCCAGTGCTGAACTGTGATAAATAGATAGGCATAAAACTGTTAGAGCTCTTCAAGTTAAAGTTGGTGAGTGTTACTGTTTGTAAAACATTGTTTAATAATTTATATTTGAAACTTTTGCAAGTTCGGAAACCGCTGTGTATTCTCCCTATTGCGCCCCCCCCCCTTCTCCTTCTAAAACAGCGCTGGCGCGGGACACCCAGAAAGTTCCCCACAGCAGTTTTGTTAAAGCCCAGACACACACCTAGACGTTCGAGCCAACCACAAGCCAAAATTTGGAACTGACCAACCGCAAAGAGGATTGAAAAACGCACCAATTGGGCCTCGCCTTGAACCCCATAAAAATCGGGGTGAGAGGCGGGGTGGGCAGTCTTCGATGGGCCACTGCTGCAAGAAGGAGAAGACCCTGCTCCGAAGCTGCGAGCGCCGGGAGAGCGCCGCTTCGGGGACCGCGCTCCAGGACCCGGATCGGCGGAGCAGCGTTCCCCCTCCCCTGCGCCGCCCGGAGAAGCCGCGGTGGTGTGAGCCATCGGCGCCGCGGAGCCCAGATTGTCCTTTATAAATAAAGCTGAGCTGAAATCAATTCATTTTTGACGTGGACTAAGAATGGTTGTTCATGTTGTGCCATTGTTCAACATCAAGGACCCTTTATATGATGGGCAAAAGGGCAACCTGAACATCCTTTGGGTTAATATGCTGTCACAGAACAAGGCGGCCTTATCTATACAGGGGAGTACCCTCTGGTATGTGCTGTCCCTCACTCTGCCGTCAGCCTGCATTGTGTGGGACAGAGCTTTGGAGCTCGACAGCAAGAAAAATATTTCTGAGAAATGGACATCAGGGCTAATTGCCAGTGCTTGAGACTGTGCCCCAGCCTCCTTCACTTTGCAAACACAGGCAGTCTCAAAGAAAAATACTGCAGATTTACCTCTGGTTTTCTCAACTCCTTCTGTTGGTTTTAGTTATGAAGTGTTTTTTCCTAAAATCTATTCTGGAGATAAAGCAGGTTGGTGAGGTTATCCACATATATGTCATGTTTTGTGCTACAAGATCTAACTTCTCCTAATGTAGTTTTTTTGGTCCATCTAGGTTCATGGGCTTGTTGGTATGCAACCTAAAGTTAGGTCATTTTCTTATGTGTCAAAACATGAAGGTAGTGCAGAAGTTAGAACAGACTGCTATTTTCATAAGCTTTTTTTTGCATGCTGAGTCAAGAATACTGTTGGTTAAATGCATGATCTATAACTTCTGCAGTGACTACTCAAAATACTCTTACCTATATATATATTAGTGCTTGTTTTCAGGGGTAATTGTTATATCTTTAGCTATCCAGGTAACTTGCGTCTATGTTTAAATAACAGGCTGTGTATTTTGAGTCTTAGGAAATAATTAAGAGTATTTTAATTTCTAAAATGCATAGACACTATAATCAATAATTCTTCCTTTTATGTATTTAAACTTCCTGTTATTTTGGATTAAATCTGAGCATTTCATTATTTTTCACTTGTTAAAACCCGTGGAGCAAAAGGGTCGTAACTCAGAGATAGATCAAGAGAGATCAAAATCCAAAATATGTCAAAAGTACTTCCACTCTAGATAGATGCAGGAACATCACTGTTAATATGCAGAAAATCACTCTGGAAACCTGATTGTCACTGTGACTAACAGACAGACTGATCAGCCTGAGTACTGTCCTCCCAGCTACTCCCCAGTAACACACAGGTTGTGCTTCTAGAACGGTCCAGATTGCTGCTGGCTGTCATTTTACTGAGATAGTCTCTTTTTTTACTTTTCAAGTGAGACCATATGAAAAAAAAACACTAGAGATATGATACTCGATTTTACAAACATTTACATTCCTAGGGAAAGGAATTCTCTGGGATAAATTATTATTATTATTATTATTATTATTATTATTATTATTATTATTATTATTATTATTACTTCAGCAGGCTGCAGACAGTCTCTGGATTGTTGGTTCGTTACCTCTGCAGTGAGCATTAAGGAGTCAAATCTGCATGCTGTAGTACCCAAGTAATCTTAAGAATTTAATTCTAAGTTAATTATACCTTATAAACAGAGTAATAATTCCAATCTCCCCCCAAGCTTCTTCCATGTCCTAGACACTCTGTCCAATCTCTGTTGCTATTCACCACCCAAAGGTAGTGATGTTTTCCAGAAAAAATTGCAGATTTTGCCTCATAACCAAATTTAATGCATTTAATTTTAGCTTTACATATAAGGAATTATATTGCACGTCTCTGATATATTTTCTGCTTTTTAAAATAATTAGCACTTCTTTTTCCAAACAATACTTTCCACACTGAACTGGTTTGTTACTCAAGTCGGAGAGTCTTTCAGTATCTAAATGTTGTACTAAATAATTGCATCCCTTTCTGACTGGCACTTTCCAACTTGCCAAGCTTCCCCTGAAAAGCGATTGGACTGAAAGAGAAAATTTAACCAGAAACCTTGGCAGTTATAACTATGTCCTGGCTTTCTTCTGAATAGAGTTTTGAATTTCATATTAAAATTTTTTGCCCTTTCAAGACTCAACCAATTGTTACCTGTGAAAAGTGATATAGCAATTCAGAACAATCCCCATACAGACCGTGGCCCCAATTATGCAGAATTTATAGGTGTGCAATAGGGTTATGGTCGTACATCAACAAGAGTGTGTTTCCATTTACCACTGAAAGAGCAGCTAAATGTCACAGTTGGGTTTTAAATAGATTTTCTTGTCAGATTAGTCAATTATTTCCACTTTCAGGTTAGAGTACATTCATACAAAGTAACAAATCCATCTACATCTCTCTCTGTCCCAATATTTTGGATTAAGGATTAAATGTAAAAGCATTAGTTGATTCAAATTTTCAGATAATGTGCATAGAACATTCTCAATGTACCATTTTCAGCAGAAATCATGAACACTTGTTTTTTCAAGCTTCCTGCTCTCACAATTATTGAGTGTTTTTACCTACACTCAGGTTGATGCTTCTTAACAATCGGTTAATTATGCTTTAATTTTTCTTCCTTCTTTTTTTTTTTCTGCTAAAATCCCTATTAAAAATTTGAGGTATTAATCTCTCTCCTTGACAACTCAGCTTTTTCTAACAACATTTTCTGAATCAAATGTGCTTCAGCGTGCCCGTGAATTTTTATTCATAGCTTACACCATCTTTCTCATAATTCTCTATGACTTCATCTGTGAGGATGTAGGAATAAAGTTATCACATTCAGACTCTTACACAAGGCAGATGTATGCAAAAAAAACGTTGTTCTATAAATGTCTAAAAATTAAGGCTTATTTTACATGAAAACACTGCCATTTTCTTAGTAAAATGTTTTAGTAGACAAATTCTACAGTACCTGTCGCTATGGAATGTTAATCTTTCAACATGCGTATAATACATTTCTTTAAAGAGAGCTGTTGAGAAAGTAAGGTTTAATAATGAGCTTGTGCAGAAAAAGGAAAATAATTTTATTTCGACACATTTTTGCACTGTCCATTTTCTTTACGGCTTGAAGTAGGGAAAGCAACCTTAAATTCCTTTTGCATTTTGATTTTCCCATTTATTCTTCTTGCCTAAAGATGCACATCTCTTCTTTATCTCTGAGCTCAATAAAGGGGCCACCTTGTTACTTAATTCTTAAATCATCAGCCATGATTCTCAAATTCTCACAAACTGAGGTCTAAAGGTAATCTCCCCAACACAGATTCATACACAGACAAAAATAACTCTTTTTCTAACATCAGTAACAATAATTTAGTAATAAGTAATAAGACTATAAAAATATAAGCTGTCAAAAAAATACAGTTTTTTACATGCTCACTGGCTCTGTATTTCAAAGTAACTAAAAGGATACACAAACCTTGTGGCCTCTTTTTTTTTTTTTTAAATCCTATTTTCTGGTACTTTTACATGGACATTGATTTGGAGAATCAGTCCACAAATACTGCATCTGCACAGGAAAAGTTTTGTGAGGCTATATCTTTATTTCTGAAATTTCTAATAGTTTCATTTTCCCTGGATATTGTTTTAATATCACAGAAAGAAGAATTTTGCAGAAAACACTGCCGTTGGTAACAGAAAATTACTTCTGTTTTCCTGCAAATTTTTCAGTCAAGAAAGACTAAAAAGCAAAAAAAGGAACTAGTTTAAATCTTTGATATTAAAGTACTAAATTTTTTTTTCCTGCTTCTGATCCCCAAACACACTTCATCTTAGTTGGCTAAGACATGTTGTCTGAAGAATCATTTGCTGAGCTGACTAAATTCATTGCTGTGAGCAATGTAACAGCATGTCAAGGAAGAAAGGCATTTGCTATCATGATGATGTCAGAGTGTGACTGACTTGGTTGCACAAGATTTTGCCTAATGAAGTTTTAACTCTGAATGAAAAATAAATCCTCTCACAAAGTAGGGAAGAAATGCTGTCTTTCCCACCACAAAAACATTTGGTGATAACTGTTTATTTTATAAAACAAAATAATTTTTTCCTTAATGTGTAAAGTGTATTTTTCTCCTTAGATGTGTATCAGAACTTAATTATTAGTTGCATTAAACTGTTGTAGTTTGAAAAAGAAATGAGTTACAGTCTGATCAGCCAAATCGCCCTAGTTTGTGCGTCTGTTTTCCTGTTTTTAACTTAATAAAAAACTGTGAAATATTTTCATTAGAAGAGACTTGTTTCAAGAAAGAATTGAATTATAGTACCTAATGTGAGTTTTCAATCAAGAAAAAATACAGCAACATCAAATTTTGAACTGTGGTTTTTTTGGTTTTTGTTTTTTTCTTTAAGCCAATTATTTTTTTAGAGTGATATCAACAGCAGTTTTATTACATTGCTGTCAACAGTAGAGAAGCTAGAGGACTTTTCATCTTATGGACATATTCAGGTAAGTTTAATTCCAAGCAGATATTGAATATAATATATATAAATCTAAGACTACTTCATAGCTTTCAGAGTTAAATCCTTAACTAAGCACAAGCTCCATAAGGTAGAAATAATGGAAAAGGTGGTTATTAAACACTTCTGGGATGTACTGATCACATAGGGTTCTTAGAGTGACTCAGAATAGAGAACTTCAGTGTTTTAATGTAGTGACGCTATTCACCTGTGCTAACAGTTGCAGTATTTGAGGAATATAAGAAATTATTGGGAGAACCATAATCTTTGTCTCTCAACAACAAAAGGACTCACTGAGCCAGATATATTGAGAAGAAAAGTGTCTGTTTCTATGCTGGGCACCTGCAGTTCTGTCTTCAACAACCGCACGTTGTTGTTCCATGCACCTGCCGCTGTCAAGGCCATCAGTGACCACAGCACTAGATGGGATCCACACCAATTTATGAGTTTAAAAAAAAAATTAGGTTCATAAATTAGGAAGATCTGAAAGAGAAAATCTTCAAATGACAATCATATTTATTGGTGGCCAGAGAACAAGACATTCCAAGACATTCATGTTTTATACATAGATGTATAAAGTAGTGTAACAAGGAATATGGCTTTGTGTCATATGGGAATATAAGGCCAGCTCTGCTCACTACAGTTTCATTGCAAGCAGTAAAAGGTGGCACATTTTGTCTGAACATGCATTTTTAAACATGTTTTGCAAAATACTTTATCATTTGAAATTGCTAGCTTAGCTTGACATGGCTGGTGGCTATCTTGTCACATTGCATTACTCCCAAATCACAGGGAGACTGTTCACAAAGATGTAGAAAAACGAAAAGGAGATACAGTTCAGTCAAAATACAAAACAATTCTTGTTATCTTTCATTGCTTGCTATTTTAAAGATTTTCAGGCAAATTCTTACAGGTAAACATGAACATATACTACTTGTTTTTTTCCTTTTTGCTTTGTGTATGTAGTTCTGGTACAGTACAGATAAAATAAGGTGTGATATCACTTAAAATATAATCATTCACCTCAGCAATAAAATCCACGTCAACTCAGATAAATGCCTAATCTTGTCTGTGGAAACGGAAAGAAGCCCTAATCCTAGGCAACCAAAGATGTTATATATGCATGTTTGTCTGAGTGCGTATTTTGTCTCTGTATTTTCTGTCTGGCTTGGTGAGAAAATTAAACGTTTCCATCTATTGTAGATGTAAACTTAGCATTTTTTTTTAATGTAAAATACATAAAATATATTTAAATCAGAATCGCGTAATTCCATCCTTAGGCAAGATTCAGAATTTTGTAACCCTGCTCTCCAATGCTCCTATGACTTTTACATTCCTGTCTGCATGTTAGCTGAACAACAGGAATGAGGTAGAATGTACCCCAGTTGTCTGGGATATCATTTAATCCCAAATACAGACTGTTAATAAAAGCCAGTCTGAAGAAAGAGATGGAAGACATGTCAGTGGCTGCTCCCCTTGAAGTACTCCCAAAGTGTCTCACTACTTTGGATTTGGTCAGGCTTTAAAGTTAAGGGTGTTATGCTTAATCTCCATATGAGCTCTGTTATCACTACATACCTAGCTCTGGTCATGGGTTCCTGTGGACCCTGGTTCCAGTCCACAGAAATGGTTCTTGTCTGAACCTGGGCACTGCCCTGTCAACAGAGTTTTGCCAAGAAATCCCTGGCCTCCAGACTGGCCCTGGTCAACGCCCTCAGCCCAGCTCCTGCCCTGTTCCCTTGCTAGATGCTGTGGGATAGGTGTCGTGGAGTGAGGACCTACCACAGCTGCCCTTAGTGACTGCCCTGGAGGGCAGCAGGCCCTTGCAGTGCCCTGACATGGATGTCCCCAGGTTTGTTCACCCGAGATAGCAGCCTACATTTCCAGACGCAGGATATAGCAATCCAGGTTCTGAGCCCAAGGAATTCAGAGACCTTTTCAGATGAGACACTTAAGTTCCCTCCTTCTGAGGAAGAGATAGAATCAAGGAATTCCTTAAATTTTTTGTCCTCATGAATGTTATAACCAGGACATTGCTCAAAGGCTAAGGAACATCAAGAAACACCAAACAGGGTTGTAGAGTCCTAACTTGCAGTTTTCAAAGGGTCTCAACTCAGTTGCTCCTAAGTAGATATCTAGGCTTACTTAAAGGTGGTGTTCACGTGTGTCTGGTGACACCTCAACATAATTGTCTAAGGTCATCTCTAACATCCCAAATGGCAACGCTGTTGATGAGTGGAGAACTTTTTCTCTGCAAATATGGAATATGCTCCATGCTCAGGTGATGCTTCCTCTGAAGAATCAAGAGGATAATTATCACTCTGTGGGTCACTAAGTTCTCCTTTTTCCCCAAGTCCTTGCTGTTTATAGTTTACATGATTCACAAACACTGGGAGAATTGGGAGAATAAATTTTCCCACTGGAGTGCTAAAGTCTGAGCAATGTAAATAATGTGCTTTGTAGTTTGCAAAAAGAGGAAAATGATTTCTAACATTAAATTTCAGGTATAATTTTCTACCTAATTTGTTTGAGGTGAACATCCTCTGTAGAAAACTGAAGTACTGTCAGAAGAAGTGAGCAATGTGCTACAGAACTACTTGCAAAATATCTAATAGTCCTTAGTACAACTTTCAAACTATAAAAAATTTCCAACAATAAAAACAACCAAAAAAATCATATGTTTAAGCAGGTACTACTAAATTGTGATTCCCTATTACTTAGGTAATTTCTACTTACATCATAAAGGCTTGCCTATTACTTCATACTGCTGTAGCTGCTACCACAGCTACAACCGACTTCAATCATTCCTGTCCTATAGGTATTCATATTTTCTGTCTGGAGTATTTTCTTGTAACTTGATTAATCTCTGTATGAAGACATTTGGATAACTTCTTCTAGTGGCTTTGAATTCATATCCACTTTTTAATGACTTTTTATGTAAAGGAGTAATTTAAATAATGTGTGGCAGTCAGCTCCTACACAAAAAGGTTCTTTAACAATTCGAAATACTCAGTGTTGTTAATTAGTTCTAAATCTTTAGTTTCTGCAGAATGGTTTGTTTCCTTCAAAGAAAACAATACCAAGCCAAAGAGGCACAGGACTGCAATGTAAATTTTTTTCTAATCAATAAAGTCTTGAGGTATATATTCTGGTAAGAAAAAAACCAAGTAAGCCCTGATTTTTAGCAAGAGAACTATAAAATGAATCTAGATCTGCCTGTTAGGATCTGCTTATTTAGAGATGCCTCTACCCAAATTAAGGTATAAATGAGACCACATGCCAAAGTCAATAGTACAGATTTTATTTAACAGTATGTGTTAGGGGGGGAGTAGAGAGAGAGGAAGAGAAATGGGGAGGGCAGGAGGGAGGAAGAGAGAGTAAAAGAGAAAGATAAAAACAGATACTAAGCAAAAGATATCACCACCACATGGATTCTTGCAACATCCTGCTAGTCCTTCACCCTGATCTGTTCAGTGGTGGGGCTCCCAAATGTTCTTCAGGAAGTACCACTTTTATACAGTCCAAGTCCTGGATATCCATGAGGCTTAGGTGCCATTCCCATAACTTGGAATGGCATGTGTGTAAGCAGCTGCTTCCTCTGTCAGAATTTGCTGTGGTGGGGATTTTTGTCCAGATAGGTCACCCCGACCTGCCTCACCAGGCCTGGAATGTTCCTGTTGCATCTGCGCTTCTCCCAGTCTGCACAGTGGAATCTTATCCAGTCTGCTACTTTCAAACCCTCACCATTGTTTAGGTCTCGAATTAACGCCTTCCTGTTTTCCATCTCTGCTTTCTTAAATTCCTGTTAAGGATACTTGCTTCTTGGACAGTGTTTGAGACAGTTCATGGTTCTCTTTAAGTCCTCACACTACCTGCTTTGTAATGTGTTTAGCTTTGGGGATGCCTGAAGCTCTCTTACCTTTCACAGAATATACTTATTCCATGGAAATACATAGAAATGAAATGAATTTACTGAAGAGGGGAGAAAAAAGGGCAGGAAATTGTGTCAAGCCAGATTTGCTTAAAATGTATAAACACTGGAGTTTTCTCACACTTGCTTTCAGTTGAAGGACAGGGTATCAATAAGTTAAGACATAAGAATAATAAATTTTAGATAATTTAATCAAAGCTATTTTAGAGTTTAAACTAATCTATAAAGTATCTACTAAACATAGTTTAGTTTTAAAGGTAATTATAACTAACACTGAACACAACCTAATTTTAATGCATATGGGTATTTAGCAATAATAAATATTTAACACACAGAGAAGAACTTTTTTTTTGGAATATGTGCATCTACGTAGCATATATACACATATATACATATATACACACATACATATATATACAAAATACATTGTACATGTGTGCTAACAAAACTAGATATGTAAATTATGTGGATTATGTACCAACTGCAACTTAGTAAAAGCAGCAGGAATTTCAGCAGATATTTATTTACAGTATTCAGTTTTTCTAGTCATTGACAAACACATCGTGCAGAGGGTAGCTTTCCACTGGAATCAGAAATGAGCACTGTGATGCTAACCTATGTTAGTTTATTCTGTATGGACTGTTGAAACCCTGATTGTCCCATATTTTCTTTTTCTGTTCTGTTTTCCACTTCTGAGGTACAATTATTCAGAATCTTGTAAAAGTTCCTCGTATGAGTGTTCTAAAATTGAGTGGGGCTATTAAAGTCAGTGAAAGTAGATTGAGTGATATTTTGTGTTCATATCTTTGTAGGCAGAGTCTAAACCTAATTATTTTAATGTTCATCTTTGTTTCTCATGGCCCAAATCTATTTTATTCAGTGGTAAATTAAATTATTTTTCTTCAAGTCAAATATGATTTCCTTGCAATAATAATTTGTAAGTTATCTCCCTATCTTTATCTCAAGGTATTAGTTTTCACATCTTACTTTCTCCTCTTCTACAACCAAGGAGGGAGAGTGAGCGAGCGTCAGGGTGGGTGTTTGACTGTTGGCCAAAACTAACCCAACACAGGGGCAGTAAACTCAATACTAATAAAAAAAAAGGAAGATAATATTTGAAATCACTGATGATCAAAATTTCAAGTCCAGATTGGGGGCAAATAGACCTCTCTGTATTTAATTGAAGTGTAAAGTTCCTGTTTCTATATTTATTGGTATCCATATATGTATTTAGGTGTCATATATAACTACATTGACTACCATGAAACCCTCCAAACTAGAAATATTTTAATCTTTACCTACTTTGTTTTATCTTTTGTTTAACTTTGTACAGTGCAGTGTAATATATAAGGCAAGATAAATTTCCTTAGCCAAAAATAGTGAGAGGAATAACAAATAGCTATAGAGTATAAAACTAATAATCCTTAAAAAAAATCTGAAATAAGAAGTACTTGCTCAGTAAAATGTCTAAACAGTTTTTCTGATAGTGTGTGTTCTGGAAGCAAAGGTGTTTTAGGAGTAACTGTTGACCTTGTCCTGTGCACACTAAGCAGCTCAGTCTGAAACATAATTCCTAAACTTGTATTCCCTTCGAAAATTCAGCAGACTCTGAACTGGTCAAGTTTCGATAAATCCCTGTATTTCATCTTCGACAGTGCATGCACCACAGGTGAGGAAATGAAACAACATCCTTTTGGTTAGCCCGGAGACATCTGAAGAGTAAACAACACTTGAAAAGTAATAAATAATTAAGTCTGCAATTCTTTTCCTATTTCTCTGTTTTGTACTTCATGGAAGAGTCTTTAATACTGTTTTGCTATAATTTGCTCTGACTTACACAACACAATATTATCTCTTGGGTCCATATGTTCTCCTATTTCTAACTCCATTCCCAAGTCCATGGCCAGTTAAAAACCTCCATCTTGAAAACCAACTGTGTTGCCAACTCCCCTTTGTTTATGTGCAAATAGGTGTTGAATAAAACTATATTCATTTTTTATGTTATTCTAAACTATCAGCGGCCTTGTTAAATGTGGGTTCAGGAGCCGGAAAAACAGGAAAGAAGCCAGCAACTGAGAGCTGGTGAGCTTGCTTTTATTGCTGCTTCACTACTGATTCCAGCTTCTCCTCCTGTTTCCTTGGAAACAGATACTGGGCAAGGGAAAACAAGGCAACGGTTTTAAAATATTGACTTTAAAATCTGCTGCTTATTCTGTTTCTGTTGGATCCTGCTCTTTTGAACAAGAATACAAATTCTCAGGAAACCACCACTGTATGGTAGCATGCCCATCGCTACTGCAGCATGCGTACCAGAGAGATCTTTGGTGCATCCTTTTGCCTTGTTTGCTTATATCTTTCTAAAATACAACTCTACTATGAAAAAGAGAGAAAGAGAAGTGCATGGGAAAACAGCCAAAGCCAACATCGGAGTGCAAGGCCTATCCATCAAATTCAGCTGCTGTATCAGCCACACAATTGCCACTGTAGGAGAATTGCCCACAGGCATGTGGAGGTGCTAGTTTCAGATGCACTGAATTGAACAATGTTTCAGTTATGTCTTTACCAGAAACAGCAGAACAAAGACAGAAACCCCCAAAACTTATTTGTATGTAACACAAGAAAACAGATCCTTAAAATATTCTCTTTCAAAGATTACATAAATTTCTTTCACCTGAGATCAGTGCGATTGGAGAATGATAAATGTCTTCCTGTTTCAGTTCTATTAGTGAGATATATGTGATTATCTGAAACTTATCTGAATCTTGATTCAACAGCTCTAACAGGAGAACCTGGAATAAACAAAATTTTTAGCATTTTTGATTTTGATGCCCATCAGAAATACTGAAACAAAATTATTTTTGATAGTAATTTTTCCTGGACAGAACTAAAACCACGTTCCACTAAAAAGGGGTAAATTGAGTTTAAATATATTAATATATTAAATATATTTCTATGATAAAACATGAACAAGTGTAATGCTAATGTTTGGGGAAGCTCATTTTATTTTTGGAAGTGTAGACTTGTATATGCCAATTATAAGTTGACAGATATTCAGCTTACTGACCTTTCATTTAAGATTATTTTTAGAAGGACATAAAGGAGAATCACCTGCTGCTTTATAGCAAGTAAGGTTGGAATCTTGAGGGCAATGCTTGCCAGTGGAGGACAGCCTTTCTTGTTTAAGCTGTGTTAGGGGAGAGTGTAAACTCTGATAAGTACTGATTTTTACACATAGCATAAATTGCTGCTACACAAGTGTACAGCATGTTTACCTTCCAGAGAGAATTGCTCAGGCTAGCAATAACAGCAAATAGGGAGATCTCCTCCTCTGAATTTTGTGCTTATGCTTAAGTTGTTTCTAGGTGACTTTTATCATGCTTTTATGACTATTATCATGACTTTTATCCATTTGGATTTTTTTTACATACAATTGCACATACTGTTTTTTTCAGGTTTAGGTTTTGATTTTACCTACTTTACAGTAATTTCACAGTACTAAAAATCACCAGTTGCATAGTAAATCAGCATAAGCTATCCATTTCAATGTTTCTTAGGAAGTGAGAGCACTTTAGTGCTTTAAAGGGGCTGCTGGAAAGATGCAACACAGTAGATCTTGCATTAAAAGATATGACAATGTCAGAGGTATATGAGACTGTGAAACAAAAATATATTCATGAAATGCAAGTCAAAAAGCTTATCTGACTATCCTTTGGTCCTTTCCCATCTCACTGTGATATCGGGATTGTAGAAAGAGATGGGACCACTTCGGCATGGTTTAAAGCTTGATTTATTGCTGCAGTCTCATGAAGGCGCGAGAATGTCTTCACAGTACAAGTCAGAGGTTAGCCATTAGTGGGGAGTGGTCACAAGACCACAGGTTACAAGGTATTTTAAAGGTTAATTGGCCAATAAACTACTGCCACACATATTGTTTTAACTTTCACACCAATGATTATTAAAATGGTGTTACATATCCTGCCGCAATGCGGGCTTTTTCATCCAATCATATAACGACATACAATTCTATATTATTACATTTTAAAACTTCTTACTTAGTTTTTATAACTAATTCTATACCTCAACTTAAAACTTCAAAACCTTCTGTGCCTTGGATTCCCACACTGTGATATCAACGCTACTACTTAAGAAAATTCAACCCCTCATGAGGGACTGAACATCATTCTTAAAGTGTGCAAGCAATTACTGAAGTATGCTACATTCCTCAACTATGAGTGTTTGCTTTGTTTTTCTTAGATGCAATATAGTAAAGTGCAATTTCTATAAAGTGAGACTTCTTTCATATCTATCATTTTCCCTCTTCCTCTGCTTTGTTGAATATCTATCTTAAAAGAAATAAGTGAGCCTGAGTTTTCTAGTCTCAAAATGGTCCTTTGATTGTTGTAGTATGTGTTTGGAAATATTAAATGTTTGTTGCATTCAGTTTAAGAAGTTTGTTGTTGTAATGGTTTGTCCCTGATTCTCACCTATCTGGTTGATTCCTGGTTGGTAGGTTCCATGTCAATCAGCCCCTTCCCCCTTCCATTTCTCTGAAATTGTTAACTTCCCTTTAGTTGTCACTCCTCCCTGACTCCACCCCTCCTTCTAGAAAGGTCTCCCTGACTCAGTACCCCATAGGATAGTTTGAATGTTGTTCCTCCCCCGCCCCCGTTAGCTTGTTGGCTATTGCTCCTGCCATTGCCCTAAAGACGCCTCCCTTGAACTACCCTGATTGGACCAACGAGTATCTCCACCCCTGAGATTCCCTACCCTTTATAATCCCCTGCACACAGTGTTCGTTGTCCTTTCTGCCTTGAACCCTTCACAGTAATAAAATCCTTGTGGAATCCCAAGCTGAGAGGTCCTCCTTGCCTTCTTACTTTTGCCAGAGCTTTGGATATTATACAAACTTGCTCAGCCATTGGCTGCAGCGGGTGGGTGAGCTGTCGCCTCTCGCAGTGGATTTGTATGTCCACTCTTGGCGTAGCCTGGCCAGCGGGTGGCCTGAGCTGTGTCATTTTGTAAGAAATAAAGATATCAACCCCAACCCCAACTGTTATACTTACCAGTTGTACCTACCTTATACTTACGCTTGTTAAAGTTGCAAAACTGACCCCCTGAGAGGCCCTCATTGGGATTATTATACTTACCTTTATCAGTTGTACACCCCTGTTAAGAGCAATTTATTGTAGTGATTGTGTCTGTTGTGGCTGTTGTATTCTAATGAATTATATAAATCTAATTGAATTGAATTGCTTAAGATGGCGCTGGCCATGAGGGGCCCTAGAACTTTCCGGCAGGGAGTTTTGTTAAATGCAGGGCACACCCCTAGACATCTGAGCCAATGATGAGCTGCAATTCGAAATTAAGCAATCTGCAAGAGGATTGAAAAACCAGCCAATCCAGAACCCGAGCCCGGCTCGGGGTCTTCTCATCAGCGCTCCCTGTGAAGAAAGAAGACCCATCTTCGGAGAATCGACCTGCGAAGTGGACCGCCTCCTTTCCAACGCCTCACCGGAAAATTCTCGGGTGCAAGCTGCTTACCCGATGAGTCCTCCCTCCCAAACTGCCCTTGTTAATAAAGAGCTGTCAAAAGTCACTACAGAGCTCAGCACCCGTTCATGACAGTTTTTGGGGAATTGTCTGGGAGCGGCCACGCCTGAAGACGCCAGAGGACGGGACGGCCCCCCGCCCTACAGGGGACCCAGGACAGCTGGCCATACCCGGACAGAGCAAGGACAGCTCAGGATCAGAGGCGTTGGAGAGCACTGGTAAGGAAAAACTGGTGGCGGGAGCGAAGGGGCGAGTGCGAGGTGTGTGAGTGTGACGGGGTCTGGCAGCTCGGATCCCCGGAGCGAGTGCGGACCCCTCGGTACCGCAGTTCTGGACTCCCGCGAGGGGGCCAGCCAGGAAAAGGGGGAAGCGAGTGGCAAAGAAAGGTGTGTGAAAGAGATGGGGGCCGGCAGCACAGACCCCCGAAGTGAGTGAGGATCCCGTGGTTCTGGACTCCTGAGAGGGGGCCAGCTGGGAATTGGGGGAAGCGGAAGGCTTTTGTGCATGTGAGGCACCCCTGTATGGGGATAGTGTGGGCTCCCCCTCTGGGCGTGTGGAAGATAGAATAAGTTTGAGTGGCACGGAAACAGGGCGGCCTCTCCTTCCAAAGGGCTTGGCAGAAGACCTCCTGGGTGTGTAGGGGGTGGCGCAGACGGCGAACAAAAGGGAAGAGGCAATAGGTCTGGGCGTTAGGACCTACTGCTGTAAGAGGGTAGCGAGCAGTGCTGACGCGTAATAAGGATTAGGGGAGGGACGCCAAGGGACAACTATCGGGCCAAGGGACAACTGGGTGAAGGCCCAAGGGATCCCTAGGGTAGATCCAGGCCTCCGGAAGAGGGAGGCTGAGCGGTGTTGCGAGTAGGCCTACCGGGCAACGCTGCAGGGCCCTGAGGGACTGGCAGGAGTCATTAGGCCCAACACCGTCAGAGAAGGGGCCAAGAAGGTTGGGGTGTCAAGGGTCTAGGCCCCCCCAGGAAGTGCGAGATAAAAGGTTAGGGAATCAAGGTCTGTACAGGTCCCCCTGGGAAAGTGAGTCGAGTCAGTGGGAAACGTCTAGTGTTGGGCTGAGGGACAAAAAGGGTGAAGGCCCAAGGGAATCACGAGGGCGGTTCCAGGCCTCCTGAGAAGGGAGGTCAAATAGTGTCATGAGTGACAGTGTGACACCCCCTCTTCTATTTCTTAATAAAGTGAACCCTGAGAGGATTGAGCGAGTGGAAGAGTGAAAGTGGAAGAAGAAGGGGAAAGAGAAAAGGTTAAGAAGGTGAGATTAAAAAGTCTTAGGTTGAAGTGCAGAATTGATTTCAGGAGGTACCTTTTAGTTTAGGCCCTGAAGCGTAAGTTTAAGGATATGGTGCAGTAAGTGGCCTGTCAATAATTTTAAATTCGAGGCACTGTAGTTTTAGTTTGGGCCGATTTTAGTTAGTAGCTATGGGAGTGTGTGAAAGTAAGAGGTGTGGGAAAGGAAAAAGAAATAGGAATGTTCCCCCAGAAAGCCCCCTTGGTGAACTGTTGAGCTGTTGGAGGAAATTGGATTGGACTGAGGAATTAGACCACATCCAGATGATTCACTACTGCACTGACGTCTGGACAAAGAAAACCCTGCCAGGGAAATGGCCCTGGTATGGTGTTGCGGCAGTTTTTCTGTATTTTGCTCTGTATTTTGTTAAATGGTCTGTACCCCCCTCACCTTATGTAATTGGTTCATCCCTTGCCAGTCTCCTATTGTGTCCATCATGTCCTTATCCCCTCCCTGTAGCTGGAAGGTTCCCTGCTAGTCGAGTCCCTATTGTATGTTCTGTGTCATCTCCTCCCATTAAGTTCCCTTATTGGTTACTGTGTGCTTCCCTCATAGCTTAGCCCTTCCCCTGTCCTTCCCTATTGGTTCACCATGTAGCTCCTCCCCTTCCTGTCCCTACTTAAACCGATGTACCCACAACCCCTGGTTCTTCTTCAGCCTAAGATCCTGTGTGCTTCCCTGCTCCCCTCCGGCACCTGTAGGTTAGAGATCCTCCTACAATAATGGGTGCTGGAAGAGCAGACTGAAGAACCCCCTCCTGCCTCCACTACTTATTTCCAGAGAGGTACTTGGGACGCAGAGGGCCACTGGGAGTAGGGTAAGCCGGGACACCCTACCCCTGGGGCGAGGCTCTTGCAGAAGGTTGCAGCGACTACCTTCGCATGCCGCGACAGTATGGGACAACAGATAGGTGGCTGTATATAGCCTTGAAAAGACAGTGAGGAGGAAAATCCAGATATGGAAGAGATTACATATATAAATGGGTTGTTGAAGTTCATTAAGAAGGAGGAGGAAGCTAAAGTATATAAAGTTGAAGGAGGAGGAAGCTAAAGTATATAAAGTCAAAGAAGGAAACAAGAAGGAGGATGAAGGCACTAAGGAAAAAGTGAAGGAAGGAGTTTGGGATCCCCTTGAGTATCTACCATCCCCAATAACTAACTTACCCCCTCCACCTCCACCAGATCAGATACCACCCATACCAGCACTTATTCCCCTTCCCCCGCCTACCTTTGCACCCCCTCCTCCTCTGCCCCCACAGCCACTAATCCCAACTACACCCACACCTGCTAACCTGGCCATACCTCCACCCCCCTTATATCCATCTGTACCTAGAACCCATAAAACCCCCCGGAGAGAGGCGCCCTCATTAACCTCGGATCCCTTGAACCCACACACCTGATATTTCAACATCTCAAGGGAAGACGGAACCGGTAGATTTCACCAAAGATGGGCCGTATTGCCATACCCAGTCCAAGGAAAAGGTAGAAAAGTTCTTTCCCCTCAGAGAGGTCCCGCTGGGAGGGGTAATTGGGGGAATTGGCTTTGTCAACGCTCCCCTGCCTCAGAAGTTAGGACCTTCAAAAAGGAGTTGGGAGCACTTGTAGAGGACCCTATAGGAATTTCCAACCAAGTCGATCAATTCCTGGGCCCTAACATTTATACCTGGGGAGAGTTACACTTAATTTTCAATATTCTGTTCTCCCCGGAAGAGGTCAGATTGGTTAGGGCCGCAGGAATGAGGATATGGGAGAGAGAAAATAGATCTGGCCCTCCAGGAGACCAAAAGTAACCACTGATCAAACCTAACTGGGATCCTAATGATGAGGAAGGTAGACAAAATATGAGGGGTTACAGAATGCTTATGATTAGAGGAATTAGGGAATCAGTACCAAGGGGGAATAACACCAGGTTGGCTTTTGACAGAGCACAGGAGAAGGAGGAGACCCCGGCAGCATGGCTGAATAGGCTAAAAAGGAACTTTCAGTTATATTCTAATGTAGACCCAGATGGTCCAGAGGCTCAGGTATTGCTGAAGGTTCAGTTTGGAATGAGGTCATGGCCGGACATAAGACGCAAGTTAGAAAAAATCGAGGATTGGCAGGAAAGAGGGGTTAATGAGTTACCGAGGGAGGCCATCAAGGTATATTTACGAAGAGAAGAGGAAAAGACAAAGACTAAAACTAAGATCATGCTGGCAGTAGCAAAGGAGGGGTTAAAGACCAGTGAGAAAGAAAATACGGTCAAAGATACACAGAAAGAGAGCAAGAGGGCGGTACGGTCAAAGGGACCATGGAAGGAAGTGTACTGTTATTATTGCTGAGAAAAGGGGCATATCAAAAGAAATTGTAAGAAACTACAGGTAGATGAACGTGTGGCTAGAGAGCAAGACACCCTGGAAAACATTTTAAAAGGAACAGAATAGGGGTGTCAAGGGCTCTATGTGATGAGGGACCCACTAAACCATCAAGAGCCCTTGGTAAACTTCGAGGTGGGTCCTCAAAGGGAAGTGTCCTAGGCTGACTGTATGATGCTTTTATCCCCATTTCGTCTGTTTAGCCCAGAAATAAGTTTTGCACCTTTAAGACAAGATCTGAGAGCAAAGGGGGGAGAAGGAGAAGCAAGCGGTGGAACATCTGAGGTAGTTGTTTTCAAAACATAGAGATAACACCTTCAGCATTCCTGTTCCTGGACTCAGGGTTGTCTGCACAGACAGCGGAGAGCTCTCCTTCAGTTTTTCCCCCTCTTTTGTTTTTTGGCTCATTTTTTTTTTAATTAGCTGAGACCAAAGCCTTTTTTTGGACTGTTCTGCTGTTGTTCGATCCGGGGACACCAGGACCATCCCCCGGAGGGGGGGGGGTTCCCCCCAAGCAGCACTGCAGCCGGGATGCCGGGCCCGAGCCTCAGAGAGAGAGAGACTGAGAGAAGACACAAAGACACATCCACGGAAAGGACTTTTTCTGGGTTTGCCATCTCTTCAGAATGGTGGGAGGTTTTGTTGTGTAGTGTTGTTCATCCTTTGTGCTTGTGGGTGTTTTGTTTGTTAAATAAATAGTTTTTTCCACTTTTCTCCAAGGAACTCTGTTTCCCGAACCAGCTGGGGGGAGGGGTGGCTTGGATCTGCTTTTCTGGGGGAACCCCCTGAGGAGGTTTCCTCCCAGATTTGCCCTAAACTAAGACAGGAAGAATTTGAGTTTTGAGTTGATACTGGGGCAGACACATCGTGTGTCACCCAAATACCAACTGGGGTAACTATTGGGAAGAGAACATGCCAGGTCCGAGGGGCCACGGGAGAACCCTTCGAAGCCCAGGTTATTGAAAACATATTAATGAGAGGAAGTTCGAAAGAGTGCTGGGTTGACCTCATCTACATTCCAAAATTAGGTTGTAATTTACTAGGACTAGATTTATAAATAAAATTGGGAATAGGAGTTGTTCTGAGAGAAGGGAGAATGGTGGTGCAGATTATGGTATTAAGTGACTGGGATGTGGGTGAGATTAACCCAGAAGTATGGGCTGAAGGGGGAGGACATGGCTGCCTGGAAATGACACCGATCAAAATCAAGATGAAGGAAAAGGCACCTCCTATTCGCGTAAAGCAATACCTGATTTCTTCGGAGGGAAGAAAAGGACTAACACCAATCATCACCCAACTCCTAGAAGATGGGATATTAGAGCACTGTATGTCCCAACATAACACCCTGATACTGGCCATCCGAAAACCAGATGGCAGGTACCAACTGGTCCAGGACTTAAGGGAGGTAAACAAAAGAACTGAGGACCGGCACCCGGTGGTGCAGAATCCTTATACCCTTTTGAGTCGGATTCCTGCAGAACATGCCTGGTTTTCAGTAATAGATCTTAAGGATGCGTTTTGGGCCTGCCCCCTAGCCGAGGAATGTCGGGATTGGTTTGCGTTTGAGTGGGAAGATGCAGATAAAGGGAGAAAACAACAGCTACGGTGGACCAGACTCCCCCAGGGGTTCACAGAGTCCTCGAATCTTTTCGGACAGACCCTAGAGGAATTGTTGAAAGAATTCAATTTGGGAAAAGACATACAAATTCTCCAATACGTGGGTGATCTGTTAATATCTGGGGAAAATCGGGAATTGGTAAAATTAGTAACAACTAAACTGCTAAATTTCTTAGGAGAGAAGGGATTAAAGGTGTCCAAGAAGAAATTACAGTTTGTTGAACAGAAAGTAACCTATTTAGGACACATCATTGGTTCAGGATATAAGAAAATCAGTCCGGAAAGAATTTCAGGGATCCTGTCAATCCAAGGCCCTAAATCAAAAAGAGATATCAGAAAATTATTAGGGTTGTTTGGATACTGTGAGTTATGGATAGAAGAATATTTGGATAGCGTCAGATTTTTACATGAAAAATTGGTTAAAGATGAACACACAACCTGGACTTTGAAGGACGGGGAACAGCTAGAAGACCTAAAGCACAACTTGGCCACTGCTCCAGCACTCAGCCTTCCAGACTTAAGGAAAGGCTTTGATCTGTTTGTTAATGTAGAGAAAGGGGTGGCATACAGGGTGTTAACACAAGATTGGGGCGGGTATAGGAAACCGGTTGCGTTCCTATTGAAGTTTCTGGACCCAGTGGCACGAGGATGGCCGGCCTGTATCCAAGCCATTGCCGCTGTGTCCACCTTTATAGAAGATCCCCAGAAACTAACCCTTAAGGGAAAACTAAAGGTCCACACTCCACACGATATCAGGACTGTATTAACTCAAAGGGCCCCCAACAGTTAACTGACCCTAGGCTCCTAAGATATGAACTGATCTTAACCGGAACAGAGGATTTAGAAGTGATCACGTCCAAGTGTCAAAACCCCGCCCAATTCCTCTCGGGTGACCCTGTGGAGGAATTGGAGCATGAGTGTCTGGAAACCGTAAGTTTACAAATGAAAGTAAGGGAAGATCTAGAAAGTGAACTGTTGCCTAGCGGACGAGTGCTATTCACAGATGGCTCGTCATGTGTGGTACAAGGAAAGAGACAGGATATGCTGTGGTTGAAGGGCAGGAACTGGAAATCAAGGAACAAGGAAGGTTACCTAGTAATTGATCCGCGCAATGTTGCGAGGTCTACACCCTGAAGTGGGGATTAGACCTACTGACTCAGGACAGGGGCACCATTTATAGATTCCAAATACACATATGGAGTTGCCCATACATTCGGAAAAATCTGGGAGGAGCGGGGCTACTTGAATTCAAAGGGGAGAGGGTTACTACATGAGGAATTGATTAAGGCACTGTTAGAGTAGTTCCAAAAACCAACAGAAGTAGCAATCGTGCACATAAGAGGTCACCAAAAGGGGGAGGCTTACGAGATAAGAGGAAATCAGATGGCCGATAAAATAGCCATTACTAGCAGTAACAGAAATAATTCTGCATTCTTAAGGACAGTTTCTCTTTATATTTCAGATTTTAACTTCCATATCCAGAAGGAACATGAATTGACCACAATGTTCTGGAGGTTAACTTTACTTTGTCCATGAAGTCTTCTTGATTCCATGTGCTTGTTTCCACTGTTAATCTGCTCTGTTCGTTTTCTGAAAGAATGCCACTTTATTCTTTAGGCCAAAAAGTTAAATTACCTGGGCTGACATTACTTGTTTTTGTTTGACTCTCAGTAGTTAAATACACTGCTTCATGATATTTCAATCCACAGAACCATATTTTAAGGACTATTAGAATAGATCTTGGTTCAGAAAAGAGGGATTTATGTTTGAGCTCTTTTTTTTTTCCCTTGGAAAGTAGATCACTGAGCTAGAAATCATATTTGTGCAATGATAAAAAAAACCATGTTTTAAAATTTATACCAGACCTTGTACAGCACCTAAGACCATGAACTCTTCAAATGGGAAAAAACAGCGTTCAGAACTAATGGAGAGAGCTACAATATCCAAATGGAAGGGCAATGATATAGTTCTCCTGCAATGAATGAATTTATAGCATGAAAAAAAGTCTTCCATTTCTGTTATTCTTGTGGATGCAAAAGCATTAATTAAGTGTTTGGTAGCTTTAGGCACAACCAAAGTTGTTCTGCCAAAGACCTGAAACTTCTATTGATATCACACAAGCTGCAGATCTGGGCATGTTTATCTGATCTAAAATTAACTTCAAAAGTAAAAGGTGATTGACTAAATAGCACTGAGGCATAATAGTTAAAGCGCACTTGTCGTATTCAATTCAAATTCTGAAAACAACAAATAGATACTTGTCAAAACGTCATTTGTATGCTATTGCATGATGATAAAATGCATGGTGTTTTAGGTGCCTCTTGACAACAGGATATAATTAACTGTGGCTACATCTAGGTAGTGTTTTTGCTGAGATCAACAGTTCTGATTCTCTCTGCAGGGAGTGTGTTTGTTTAGAAAGGTTCTAAGCTTTTCTAAAACTCTGTCATTGGGTTCTCTCCAGGGGTTTCAAAGTAATCATCCCCCTAGTCCAAGACCTACTAACAACTTTTAAACATAACATACTAAAAATTAACACCTGCACAAACTCACTGAAACATATATGGGGTTTTCTACTTGTAAAAGCATCTTCTGTTTAATGCAGTTTAATCCCAGGCTCTGTTTTCTGATTATTTCTCTCTAGTTCATGCTAAAGCAAAATTAATAATCTCCGTGCAAGAATATTTTATATTTAGGTGAAATCCAACTAGGGAGAAAAAGCTGGGGTTTTTTTTCCCTTGTTCTGTAAGTACTGATATTTGAGTAGTGAATAATAAAATTCTCGCATGCCTCAATACAGTATATTTCATGATTATTAAGAAATCTGACAACTAAAGACATATCTAGATTTGAGGCTTTGAAGGTTTGTAATGATAAACCAAACCTTAGTGAGTATAATGCTACTTTAGACACTGCACCTCAATATACCTTAAGATCTGTTTTTCTTCTGGAACTCAAGGGGACACATTTTATCACATTTAACACATCCCACTGTTTTCAACAGCCCAAAAGTCAGCCTCAAAGTGAAAGTGTGTGCTGTAGCTCCACTGCTTAAGTCATATAAAACACCCTTTTTTTTTCAGGTTTCCCATCAGTGAATGAGAATTTCCCTTGGGAGAAGTGTAAAGGAGTTCAGTATTTTAAAAGGCTAACTTGGAATGCACAAGGTTTGGTTCCCAATGCTTCCATGATAGTTGTGAGCAACATAGGTTTTTGTAGAGAGTAATTTAGGACATTTATTTAATGTAAAGTAGTTTGAACAGACCCTCCAAATCTTGTATCTCTGCATTATCTCTGAAGTAGAATTTTTAAAGCTCCGTGAAGCCATAATGATTACATCCCTAACTTTCACTAATCATTTTGCTTTATCAGCTTAAGAAAAAAAACCCAAAGGAAACATCTCATGTTTTAGATGTTGAACATTATTTTTAGATTCTTAATTAATGAACAAAACATTTCTACAATCCAAGTAGATACCATGTGCTCCACTGATGTTTTTGTAAAAGTTTGATGAACATATTTTACAAAACTGTTCTGCACCCTTAGTTCTTTAAATCACTGCTTTTCAAATATTTGTATTTTTTCTATTGTTATCATGAAGTAGCACTAGAATTCAAAGCACATTTTTTTCAATACTCAAAGAATAATTACCTTGGCTACTTCCCTAAGAGACTGTAAATATCACAATCCTTCCTCCTCAGCGTCTTCTTATCAAGAATATTCAAAAGACTTTTATTTAACCAGAGGAGTCAAAGACACATAAAATAGGCTTTAGGAGAACTATTTTTGATTCTTGTAGGATTATAATATCTTCCCAGCAGAAATTATATTTATTAACAGAGAATGTAATCATTTGCTATTTGCAAGTAACCATCCCAGCAACTTGCTCTCAAGAGAATATGTCTTTCATCAAAAGCCATAGAGAATAGCTACATGTGTCACCAGTTTTATAATTTCATTGTACTCTATATGAATGCTAAGGAGCTAACAATGGGTTTGAATAGTTTTCAGCATTTTGTTATTGTTACTTACTTTTTCTGAAGGAGTTGCGTTTTTATCTTGCAGCCATCGTAATGCCATATAATAACACCTAATTTGTTTTTTTTGTTTTTTATCAAAGTGTTATATTCATATGAGGAAACAGGGAAAATATTGTATTTAATGCTTTTGGAGTTATGATGAGAATGATTAAAATAGTTTCTTTGCCTTTATATTGATTTTCTATCCTAATCTGCATCACAGGAATAATAAAATGGCAGAATTAAATTGTGCAATTTTTTCATCATCATCTCATTTGTTGGTGTTTAATAACTCAAAACTCTTACTTATTCCAGCACATCATGCTAATCTGCCTATTTTGTCTCTAGAATGTGAAGAAGCACAAGGGAATTGGAGGACATTGATATTTAACATGAGAAGGTCAAACTATATGACCTCATTAAGTCACTGTTGCTCACAATTTATTTCTGTAAGGCCATGAATTTTTGTGTTAAAAGTATCACTTTGATCATCATACTTAAAACATCAACCTCCTGTGTGTGATCTTGGGGTGCTATTTTAATACTTTGAAGGACTGCTTTTGTGGACTGACTTGATTTTTCCATTTAAGTCTCTTAATATAAAAATATGAATGCTGCTTCTTTTTGTTCTGTCACAAAAAAGGAATGACTCACCAAAGCAATACATCATTAAAGGAGAGATTTATAGGCAAACTGATGTTACTTGAAGAAATTGTGTACTTACTAAATGTAGTTCTATAGCATTTATCTTATTCCATATCTAATTTTTTATGTCCCATATATACATAGTCCACTTCATATATCAATTTGTATATTGACAGAACCTCTGTTTCTTTTTCTGTAGATCCCAGTCTAGAATATTTATTAAAAATGGGTCTAGTTGCAGAGCAAATGCGGTAAAGGAAAGGAAGAAATTTTGGCATTCTTTTTTATGGCTGAGAGAATACTCTTCAGTGACTACTGCTGATAAAAAGTAGGTCCCAGCAAACTAGAAATCTTTCATTCAATATTAGCTTTTTCTCTCTATGGTTTCTGCATGGACTATTTAGTATAAAACAAAACAAATCAAAACAAATAAACTCTAGTGGGGATAAGTAGTTTCAGAATTGGTCATCTTTCCTTGAATGTATTATGATTAATAATAAAACATCTAATATTCTTAAGCATTTTATAGATATCCATACACTCTTCAAACATCTCATTTTAATTTTACTAACTACACTATCACTGATACTTTAAAAGTCAACAGAAAAATTACATTTGAAATTTAATTGCACTGTAGTTACAAATAGTTTTGGATTGGTTCTCATAGTATTTTGTGGACTATTGCTTAGAAGAACAGATTTTTCTCTCAAATATATTAAACTCTCTTCAGAAATCAGTGTCAACATTAAACAGTAACAATATTAAAAAAAAAATCTAATAGAACTTTTCAAGAGAAGAACTGAACAGGTGCAAACATGACACAATTTTGTCATAATTTAATTTTTGTTAACATATTTGCAGATAAAATATAATGATTGTTTTGTTTCCTGGCCCGTTGGGAGTTCTTGGGAAGTTCTCAGTCTCCACTTTCATGCTGAAGTAAGTTTAAAGCTGTCAGGAGAGCACAGAGAAGAAGAAATGAAAATAATGTTCTATTCTCAATCTTGATAGACAGTAACAGTAACTGTGAGCTGAGTACTACACTGCAGCTCAGACATGATCCCTGCTTTTTAAATTCCCATCACTAATGCCTTGAGACATTTTTCAAAGAGAAGCAGTCCTTCCACAACCATGCTCATTTCCCGTCAAGCACCTGCAGATCACAAATGAACACAAAAGGCAGCATTCCACCCAGAGGAGCTTTTCACCTTGAAATGGACTTTCCCTAGTGTCATGTTACTGAAAGATCACAATTCCCTGTGTCTGCTGGGAAATGAAAAGTCACTGATCACAGAAACAAATCAGACTTACGCCTGTGAACAAAGCCAATTGAGATAATCTGGTCTACGTGGGAGTATTTTTGATTTATTTAATTTTATTATTTTCTTATGTCTTATTTTATTTTATTTATTCAGAAATTGGGTCATTTCACTAACTGGAAGAGGGGGCACCAGTTGTGCACCACTTAACATGGATACTTCTTGTCCTAGGCACACCAGTGAAAAACTAGTGCTGTACGTGTAGCCCTGAGATGCAGGTTAGCACTTTCATGGATTTTATGGTAGGGTTACTAATGCAATCGGTCTTGAATTCATTTCAATTGGAATCAGTCAGTGTAGCTACTGTCTAAATTATTTAAGCTAGCCCATTTCTTTTTGACTGAAATAGATTAGAGGACAATTGCATACACTCCTCATATAATTTGAGGACATGAGTAGTAATTTTTAATTTAGAAAAGATAGAAGCAGAGGAGAACTTGGGTACACTGTGGTAAGAACTAACAAAGTAGTGTGTTCTTCATCTTCATAGTGATCTATTCTTTTGTGAGATGGACACTAACAGGAAAAGCAAAGTAGAGGAAGAACTCTACAATTATGAGTTAAAAACTTGCATGGATATGTAAAATTGAATGAACATTTAATGTACATTTAACTTTCCACCAACGCATGTGTCACAGTTTGGCAAATATTAATATGTTTCTGCCTACTTAAACTAACCATTTTCAGTTTTGATATGATCTACCCATGAGATACATGGAAATTGAGTGCTCAACTACAAGAAAAGAAATACCCAATAAGTAAAAAAGGCATGCCCCAGGGATTAGCAAGCCTGATCTAAGTAAAATGAAAACCAAACAGCCACAAAAAACCCCAACTCAAGCCACAAACAAGCCAAAACAACACTAAACACACAGTGTTGAAGGGTGATTTTATAGTTATAGTTAAAGCATATACATTCTGCAAAATGTGATTTTTCTACAGACGAGAGAAGATGTACTCATAAAATTGCTCCTGAATTCATTTCAGACAAAATCACCCAGACTATCTAAATTATTTAAGTTATATAATTTCATTTTTGTCCATTAGATCATCCATATTACAGCATTCTTTAAAAATAAAAAAAGTGCTGTGTCTCATTTGTCAGGTGTAGTAATGCTTGCTTCAAACACAAATCTTTCTTCCATGGTGTTCTTTATATCACAGATGTGGATGATAATAACATGGGTCTGGTTTGTGTATCTATGCATCCTAGAAAACTAAATGCTTCAAGCTCTAAGCTTTAGTAAATTGAAAAAAATAAACTTAATGGAAAAATCCAGTTGGATGTACAGGATAGTCTGCTGCTGTGACTATTGTTAGATTCTTCCTAGAAACAGTTTTTATGATTGTGGGTGTCTGTGGTTTCCTGTGTGCTTTGTTCATTTGAGTTTTGTTTAGTTTTTAAATAGTCAAATAGTAACATTTAAATAGGTATGACTTTATGGTTAAATCTCACATATCCCATATATTCATGTTAATATTCTTATCACTTGACTTTATGGAACAATATTCTGACTGACTGAAACACTAGTTAGCACAAAAGTCTCTCTCTTCTTTTCTTATCATTGCTGTAAAGTTCTTTACTACATTAGGCCAATTATGTCCCTTTTTTCTCCTTGAAATAAAATATAGTCTGTAATAAAATTATCATAAGTATACTTATTTCTTTCTACAGTGCAATTAGGTAACAAATTATATTTAAGATACTAAATATAGAAGACAACAATTAAAATTAAAACAAAATTTCTGCAGGAAATGGAAACGTCTGCATTTTCTATGTATTTATTTTCTGAAAAAAATTTAATTCTAATGTTCATCAGGTATTTTTTCCTGTGTTCATTGAATAGACTTTCTTATTCTCCTGGGCATTATAAATGGGATCATGATCAATCCCCTAAACAATACTGTGTTTAACACATATGTCACTGTGCATGAAATTTTTATTTGTATGGCCTTAATGTGTGTTTTGGTGATGTTCCGGTTCAGTTTTTTACAGCTTTGATATTTCTCTTTTCCTATACTTTTGAATTGCACTTTATAACAAAAGGAGAATTAACACACCATTTATTCATCGTCTTCACAATTTCTCAGAAGTAAAGCATTTCATTTGACTATATATTGACTTCCTATGTGTTTGTGTGTGTGTATATAGATTTCTATCTTTTTATTCCATAAAAAATATTTAAAAATATATCTCTTAATTGTTGGTATTGTTAGTTGCAATTTTTGAGCAAAAGCCTAGAATGTTTATTCTGGAGAACCCCTAAAACCAAATGAAAATAGAATGAAATCAGAGATATATAAAAATATTGTCAAAAAGACCAAGAATTATTTATTAGAGTATGGAAACATTAGGACTCCCATAGATTTGTACATTTCTGCATTCTCCTTTCTTAAGTTTCTGCCATTGGTACGATTTCATCCACAGAGAATCTCAAAACGATTTTCACTATTACCTCTGTTGGAGTAGTGTTGAAGCCTAAGTGTTTTACAGTTGTAAGCAAGGAAATTTCTTGTACCTTATATTATATGGGAAAAAAAAAGGAAAAAAAAAGTTTAAAAACTCTTTCCTCTTGTCTTTTATAGTACGGTACTCTCAGTAGTTTGCACTCCAGTTCTTTTCATTTCCCTACGGTTTTCTAAAACCCTATCCTGGCCATTTAGGATGAAATTTGTCTTACTGTCTTACAAATGGTAGCTGACCATGGCCATACAACAACACAAACCCTCAACCAATTCACTTCCCTCTCCCATGGGGTGGGGAGATAGTAGAAAGCAGCTAGGAAGTCTTATGGATTGAGATAAAACAGTTAAATAAGTGAGGCTAAAACTGTGCACAGAAGCAAAGCAAAATGCAATTAATTCACTATTTCCCATCAGCAGACGGGTGATTAGCCAATTCTGGACAGCAGGACCTCAGCACATGACATAGTTATTTGGGAAGACAAATACAATAACTACAAACATCTCCTTTTTCTCCTCTTTCCCTTTTATTGCTAAGGAAGACCCCATATGGTATGGAATATACTGTTGCTCAGTTGGGGTCAGCCATCCTGGCTGAGTGTCCTTTCAGTTTCTAGTCCACCTCCAGCCTCATTATCTGCTGGGGAGGAGAAGGGTGGAGGCAAAGCCATGATGCCGTTAAAGCAGGGTTCGGTGACAGCCAAAATACTGGCACCTTGTTTTAGCCTGTAAGAGCCTAACAATAGAAAGGCTCCAAAAAGTGCTTCGTCATTATGTCTGCTTATCGTAATCACTCTTGAAAAGCTGGAAACTATGTGCGGTATGGATCGTGGGCAGCCCTTGAGGCCCATAAAAAGGACAGGGAAACTGGTGCAAAGGGTGGAAAGGGAGGGACAGAATCCCTGACCTTTGCCTTCCCCACACTCCCCACCACCATGGCCTGCTGCGAGACACCCTGAGGCGTGCGGGAACCAAGGCTGCCCGCCTGAGGAGCACCCCCTGATCCTGCACCCCCAGGCCGCAGTCACCGGTGAGCTGTGGAACCCCTGCCCCGATCCTGTACCCCCGGGCCGCAGTCACCGGTGAGCTGTGGAACCCCTGCCCTGCTCCTGCGTCCCGCGCCGAGAGCACCCCGGCGCTCGGCTACAGGGACTGGGCACCGCTCCTGCACCTCGCAGGAAGGGCCTCCGCGTTCCAGCCGAACTGCCCCAGAGATCCCAGAAGACAGATAAGGCGCTTCAAACAGCAGGAACTGCTCCGCTCCCCCCACCCTGTCTCAGTAGCACCGAAGGTAGCACAGCGTGCTGGTGACCTATGCTATGCTTTTTAAAGTAACCTTGGCCTTTTCTAAACTTGTCTCTACTTTTCTCTTTCTCTTTGTTTCTAAAAAAAATATACCATTTTTTTTGGCATCAACATTTAATCTCGTTTGGGGGAATATTTTGAACCTTCAAAGGTCTTTCTGGTTTATATACAGGGACTTAGTCTCCTTTGCTCCTCTGGGTTTAAATTGGATCGTAACATAGCCACACATCCAAAATGCAGGACTATGCATACGGCTATGAGGACAATCAGCTCCATCCCAGTCAGACCCAGTAATATGTGTAAATGCATTACTGGAGCTTTACTGAAGATGGGAATGATAAGCAGTGTTACAACACAAAATAATATTTATGTCTTCATCTCAGGTGGTCCTTCAAATCTAAATAAAACACAAATGAAACTCCATAGAGAATAAGAAATTTCACCACTGGACACATTCTTTCTTCTTTTGCATTTAAATATGATAAATAACTTGCTGGCTAGGCTTTATATTAAAAATAAAAAATACTTTAATGCATTAAAATAGTACTAATATTTTTCACATAGGAATTATAAACTCCAAAATAATTGGAAAGCAATCAGTAGAAAATTTCACTAAGAAATCAGGGAAAGCTCTACAACTCAATGAGATACACTTGGCATATCCTCTGCAGGTTTTTCAGTTTGACTAAAAAGCTCAGAATTTCACTGGTAACAGAACAACTAAATGGTATGCAAAAATTTATGCTTAGCTCTTAGGCAGGTATCAAGGGAAGCTCTACAAAATACAAACAAGAATTATGAGGTTTCAGTGTGGCCCAGTTTAACAAAATAATTTCCAATATACTCTAGTTTAAGCTCTCTGAAAAGAGTATGACAAGCAATTCCATATAATTTCTATTTAAAATTCATAGTTGGCAGAATTCCCCTCCACAGATCATCACACATGACTGGAAGGAAAAGTCCTGCTTCTTCCTCTCTGGAATGCTTAGGAGGAACTCAAAGTGATAAAAAGAGTTCTCCTAGGCTGACTGTATGATGCTTTTATCCCCATTTGTCTGTTTAGCCCAGAAATAAGTTTTGCACCTTTAAGATCTGAGAGCAAAGGGGAACATCTGAGGCAGTTGTTTTTAAAAACATAGAGATAACACCTTCAGCATTCCTGCTCCTGGACTCTGGGTTGTCTACACGAACAGCGGAGAGCTCTTTTGTTTTTTCTTTAGTTGGTTTTTTATTGTTAATTAGCTGAGGCCAAAGGTTTTTTGGGACTCTTCTGCTATTGTCCCCCCCGAAGCTGCCCTGCAGCCGGGACGCCGGGCCCCAGCCTCAGAGAGAGAGAGAAACTTGGGCCTTGGAGAGACTGAGACTGAGAGACTGAGAGAAAAACCGGGGACACACCCACGGAAAAGACTTTTCTGAATTTGCCATCTCTTCAGAATGGCAAGAGGTTTTATTGTGTAGTACTGTTCATTCTTTATGCTTGTGGGTGTTTTGTTTGTTAAATAAATAGTTTTTTCCACTTTTTTCCAAGGAAATCTATTTCCTGAACCAGTTGGGGGGAGGGGTAGCTTGGATCTGCTTTTCTGGAGGGACCCCTTCAGAAGTTTCCTCCCAGATTTACCCTAAACCAGGACAAGAGTGAAGTAAATCAAGAACAAAACAGGATATAAGAGTGGTTGTCATCAAGGGGAAAAATGTATTAATGCATAATTTATGGCACTTGATCTTATGCCAGCATTGTCTTCTAGCTCAAACCGATTTTTGCCTCTGTGATATTATTCCAAATATCTTTTCAATACTGAACAGTCATATCCTATCAGAGTTTTCATTTTTGTGGACTGAACAAGCCAATTTTTAACACCGCCTCTTATACACAAGGCTGTCCATGTTTTTGGCTATGCTAGTAGCCTTTCTCTACATTTGTTTGTCTTCATCAATTTTCCTATCAGAAACAATCAAAAGTGCATGTAGTGTTCCAAATGAGGTCTTCCTAAGTCCTTATGCAATAATATTAGATTTTTACCATCTCTATGAACATATTTTATGGCTTAGATATCTGATAGGCATTTGTTCTTTTTCCATAATCACACCAAACAGTCATCTTCTAGTCATAGTAGACACAGGATTTCCTTTTGCTAGCTATCTTTGTGATGATCCACTCCTTTAATCAAAGAGTTGAGTTTTAAGTTTCTAAGGGAAAGGAAAAATTCATAAAAATTATTAATTTGCTATAAAATCTTAGTAAGGAATCCAACAGTCCTATCACTTCAACAGCTTTCTTTTTTTTTTTTTTCCTTCCCTGTAGAATCACAGCCTATGGGTTATGGATCTATAGATACATGATAATATGTCATAACAGAAATTACCAACAAAAGGAGGTTCCAGAAATCTGTTCTTCTCCAAGAATGAGCAGTAGGATGTGAAGAACTTTTGTTGTTTAAAAATCATATATGCATATTTCGTATTTATAACCTCATCATATATATGGATAGTATACTATGCATTTCATATATGTCTACCTATATAACTGTTTGTACTCATTTGCATCTTTACATCTAACCAATCCTTCATAAAAGCATCATACAGTCAGCCTAGGACATTTAAAAATATTCTCTGTGCAAACAAAAAAAACCCCAAAAACCAAAAAAAACCCACCCAAAAAATCCCCCAAACAAAAAACCAAAAAGAAATCCTTTACATACACCCTCTCTCTAAAAATACACTAAGAAAAATAAATGAATGATTTTAGGAAATGTAGTAATATTTACTAGCTCAAAATGTAATAGACTAAGGGCTTGAACCTTAGCAGTAGGAAGAAACTTCCATGCTTTTACTTTGCCTTCTTCATTACCAGAGAGAGGCAATTATAAAAAACACAAGAACACAGGTATTGAACTGATCAGTCCTACAGCAGACGAATATGGAGTGATTTTATGTTTTCACCCCTTCAGGTTTCATTTTAATCCTTTATAGTTAAAACCTAAACCCTAAATCCTGGTGTTTAATTTTAAAGCATAATACTGAGACATTACGTTTAACCACGACTTGCTGTCTTGTTTTTCAACATTAACCTAAATAACAAGCAGTTCAGTTGAAAAGTTAATTCTTTTTAACCTGTATATTAGTCCTTCATGGCTATGGTAATGGACCAATTTCCAGTATTGCTAAGGCCTTGTTGACCATTTGCAGCGTAAGCATTTTTTTCTGTGCTCAGTGGAAAGAATAGTCAGAGGAGTTGGAGGAGTTCCAAAACAGTAAGTTGAAAGGGATATAACTTTTTTTATGGCTTTATCCAAAAGATCAGAGAGGCAATCTGCATTCCTGCTGTAGCTGTGCTGTAAGTAGGCCACAAAGCCAGCTGAGATTGGGTTATTTCTGCCTCATCAGTTAGCACCTTTGAATGAGAAGGCAGATATGATTTATGGTGGAACAGAGGCTGACAGAGCCCAGCTGGAAACGCTCATATTATGGTAGCTGAAATGCAAAAAATTGGGTTAATGTTGAAATGCAAAAGATAATCTAGGTCATATAAATGAAGATTAGTAATTCAGTCTCATAAAACTGACAGGCAAGAGTCCTAAAACACCGTTTGTATCTTCTGTCCTTGATTAACCATGCAACTAATACATTTTTACCACAAAAGTATTCCTCCTTACCTCTCCTATCTGCACAGACTAAACTCAACTGCAAACAAAAATCTGTTGCTGCCTGAAGGTGAGGATCTATGATGAACAAATTAGCAGTCTATCCCAGGTGAGGGTGGACTGGTGTCTGAACACATAATCTTCACTGCTGGTATTTACTGTCAAGCTTGTTGGCAAAATCAGCAAACAGACCATTTCTATCATTCTAACATTTAGTACACAACATTTCTGCAAAAAAAAAAAAATAGCATTCAGATCTTGAAAAAATCCTACTGCTTTTCCATAGACAGTAAAAATTAGTCATGGTGATTGCGTGAATTAATGGATGGTTCTCTGCTTGGTTTGTTTGTTTGGAGATTTTGGGAGGGATTTTGGGGATGGGTTTTCTGGCTTGTTTTTTACTGTTATTCAGTTTCTTTTAAGGAGAAAAATGAAACTACTAAACTTTTGGCTAAAATGTAAAATGTCTCATGTAGTGCCATCCAGAACTGGAGTTGAATTTTGTGCACTGGATGTATTTGCAATGCATCTTTGAAGTCTAAGCACATTTTGGTCCCCAATCTACCATTTACCCCGTTACCATCTCGCATGTATGCTCTAGTGCCTTCTGTCTCGGTTGATCACCCTCTTGTGAATGTCCTGGGTATGCAGAAGCTGTAGTATGTTAACCTCAGCCTCCCTGGTGAGACTATATAAAGCTTCTTCTCTCTTCCTTCATTCTAATACTGACAAAAAAAGACTTTGGTAGAAGACCAGATACTGACATTACTGCTGCATTGACGGTTTAAAACCAAGTTTCTGATCATAGTATAGAACAAGTAATTTGAACCAAGAAGAAATTATGAGTGTGTGTCCCAAAAGGCTCCAGAAGCTGAAAAGGAGTGATGGCAGCAATTGCAGTACCAGTTACCCTGAGATGACACAGACTATTGCAATCCAGAATGTACCACAACCCAGTTCCAATGGGTGAGGAGATGGAGAACCTTATACTGAGAGTATTCTCTTGCCTGATCCTTCTGGATCTTTGTTGGATGAGTGGATTTGTGAATTTTTTTTTTTCCCATCTGAAGAAAATGTAGGTCTTTGCCTTGCACGTGTGTGCTGTGTGGTAGAGGAAATAAAAATATAAAAAATTATTATTTCCTCTCTTGGTTTATTTTTACTCAAGAAAGGACTGTAAAGCATATTGGGGAAAAGTTACAGCCTTGAAAAACTGAAGATGATTATAGTAAAAGCAGTACTGACTGAATAATAGAAAATGCCATTAAAGAGGGAGGGGAAAGTGAGGTTTGATTTAAAACCATATAATTCTGTTTCATAAATGATAAGCTATATTGAATTTATCCATTTTCTTGTAACACACAAGAAATTTGCATGGTTACAATTTCCAGAACTCTCATTTCGGGTTTAAAACTGAATTTTAAATGTATATGCCAAAGTCTCCTATAGATGCTGGGTGAAGACTCCGCTAGCTCTTTTTGATCTCCTGTAGCACAGAAAGATGTCATCATATCCTTTGCATAGCATTACCATATCACTAGCTTGCCGTCCTTAAATCTTGCTTCTTCCTGATCTACTAATATCTTATTCTATTTGTGCTCCATTTTTATATCTGGTATCAGTTTCTCATAGTACCTGTATTTACTTACAAATGCTTTTTCTTTTTAATTTCATTATAAGATATCCCAATTTTAAAGGGTTTTGTCTTTTTTTATTTATTTCTCTGCACTTTTCTGTAACTTGCATCTTTCTTGCCCACCTCATTTCTTTCTTGCTGTTCCTCTATTCCCTCCAACAGGCTTTTTTTTTTCTGCTAATCAGGTCCTCATGAGCCTCTTTGCTATCTGATTTGTGCTCATTATTTTTCTTAAATTCTTCAGTTCTTATATTTGTCCCCATCCTTCCAATTTCCTAGTTAAAGGAAGGTATGATGAGGATATTTCAATATGGAAAAGTTAATTATTAAGGTTAAAAAAAGAAACTAAGGAAGTTTTTTTTTATATATCTTCAGGATTTATAAATCCCATCTTGTAAAATTTGCTGTATTGTAAAGACACCTTTTTTAAAAAAAATAAAAATAAGTGGTGATTTACATAAAGTAGAAATACAGTCCAGATTTTTATTTATCAGGCAAAGCCTGTGTACAAAATTTTGCTTTTTCTCTACTGGAGCTGTAATATAGTTAAAATGTACAGATTTAACATCAATGGTATTTGTCATATTTATACTATATATTAATTATACTAAAATACTCTAATATAATCTATTTTTAGTATTTAGTACTGAAGACATAAAACGTACCTTAGAAGCAGTGATGTTGGGTTACTGAATGCTAATAATCTAGTTTAATGTCTTTGAATTCTGTTTAGGAGGTCATGTATTATTTTATAAATTTCTTATTAATTTTCTCATTCATAATAAATACTTAAATAGTAAAAAAGTTATGTGTGTTAGATGACTTCTTCAGTTTTTGTTCATATTTTTGAACATTTGAAAAAAAATAGAATTATTCTAGCTATTTTTTGACTGAAGATCCACTAAAAATCTTCTTAAAATACTGCTTTTGGTATTCTCTCTTTAAAAAATACATTGCTGAAATCAGTGAAAGATTTCCTGCTGCTGGAATACATTCAGAATCTCCTGTGGCAGTTTCCAATTAGAGATTAGCAGTGAAGTCATCAGAATTACCAGTGCAAGGAAATCTCACTGATAGTATTGGTAACCTTCCACATTGGTAACTGTTTTTAGGGCTCTTATTTGCTGTTTTTTAGGGAAAGAGAATAGTGAAGTACATAAGAGTTAGAACTTGTAAAGCATAACAGCAGTAAACATGCAGCATGTATCTTCTAATCTATGAAAGGATGACATGCTGTGCTTATTTTGAAGAACTGTGAAAATAGGAATTGCAATGGGAAATAGAAGAGAGAAATGGGAAAAACCAACTTCAACAACTACTTACTTTAGGCTGTCATGTCTTTATAGAGGAAAGCAACAGTAGGTTAAGATTTAATCTGAAAGTTTACAGCAATATTTCATAAAACTGACCTTTCTCTCCTCAAAGTGTATCACAGTATATTTCTCACTTTATTTCTGTGAAATCTTTGGGGTAACAGGCAGATGAGACATATGGACACCTACCAGGATTTGATTCTCTTGGAATAAATTTCATGAAACTTTCCATGCTGCTCATTGCCTATCTTTGAGCCTGTGCTATTTATTTCTAAATCTTGCCATCATCAAGGATCTGGAACTTTTTTTTCACCCCATTAAACTAAAAGGTTTTCAAGTCTAAGTACAAAATGAAGAGTTAAGAAAAGTAGAAATTGTTGTAGCTTTTGTAACACCAAACTCGATTTCAAAGCAAAATCTGACAAAATGTAAGAACTTTAGTAGGAGGGATGTATGGTACATAACCATAAGGGACAGACAGATGCCACTTTTGCAGTAGAGGGATTATCATCATAGCAGCAACTGAATTAAGATAGCATGTATGTTTAGAAGCTCTGCTCTTCCCTGATCCCACTCCCAATCCTGCCCCAGTGCCCAGGGACCAACAAATGTAAAAATTAGCATACATAGTTAATTTTTTTTTTGGCTTTCACAGCTCTCTCTGTTTTGAATTTAATGCTGAACAAAATGTTGATTAAACTATTACTTTTTTAAACAAGCTTTTTAATGCCACTGATTTTCTTAAAGTACTTGTTGTATAAGTGAGACTTTCCATGTCCACTATTAGTTAAAGTATATAATAAACCTGAAGTCTGACACCTTGGGTGTATATGATCAGACATGTAACTGCAATCACACAGACCTTTGAAATTTTAATTATATGGCAGGGTCAATACCACTGAAAAGCATTAAATTCCCTGGTTACAATGCAGGATGTGTTTTCAGTCATTAGTTTTTGTACTTGTAATCCTGGGAACCTAAAACAGAGTTACAGCACTCTGCAAACTCTCTACAATCCTTTTTTAGTTTGTCTTTTTTTAACTGAAAGTTTCTTTAAAAAAGGTTAGATGCATTCTGCATAAATCCCTCCTAAAAAGACCTTTTTTTTTCAAATGGAAATACAGACCACTCTCCTTCACTTACTGATCTGTATTTGTGCCAGCTCCAAAATTTTCCATCAAGCATAGACGTAATAAGATATTCTGGATGGATAGGCTTCCAAACGACAGCACTGCCTAAACTATATCAAGACTTAGTAACTCTGACCATAAATAACGTCACCTGCTTGCTATTATGGCCTTATAGAAAATCTTTGTGCAGTAGTCTTATAAACAACCCACTTGCTCTGGGTTTTGAAAGCTTGAGTTTTATGTTCTCATTTTGAGAGTGAATGGTCACAGAACTCTAACTTGCAGAGTGCCTCAGTAACAAAGGTATTCATTTCAGGCTATATCATATTCATATCTTTCTGTGATGGAGTCATAAAAGGAAGGATTATGCGTTATCTGTCTCCCTGTCTGAGCTTTGATATGCTCAGTTTGAAAATGTAGACTAACTAACCATGACCCAAATTCATGTCAACTGTTTCTGGGAAAAAGTGAAACCTGTTGGCTGTACAAACCCATATGCTGCTTAGTTTAACCAGTGCTTTGCAGGCAGACCTTGTTAGTCCATATGTGATGTGTAGCACACCTGAGAAACTGGCTGGTTCAGATTTCTGAGACCTCTACTCTCTATGAATTCTGTTCCACATCATCATACAGATGTACTGAAAGGGTATTTTAGCGATCCTTTAGTGTTTAAAAAATTCTATTAAAAGGGAAACTAGGTTTGCAGGGTTTGCTGTCCAAATATTCACTTAAAGATACTTCCTAGCAAGTCAGAGTGGTTTGCTTCTTATAAGCACCATTTTACTTCAAAAGTAATAATATATTTCACAGATAGTCCATAATTCTTATCAGTATTCCCATATTCTTGCAATTGCCTATTTAAATAAATTCTATAAATAAAGGATAATTATTTTCTTTGTGTTTGAAGATCAGCATTTCTTAAACTCCTTACTTTTTCCTCCAGTCTATCTGAAACTGTCTGCCTTTGAAAAATATGCTTGGGTTTCTATTCATAAAAATTGAATATCTGACCTGTCAGTCCAAAAACCTGAGAAAGTCATCATCACTTTCTAATGCAGTCCTCTAGCTTAAATGTTCACTTCCTTAACTATATTTTTGGGTTACATATTAAGTAGTGTCAACAATGTACTTCTACAATGTTCATCCGACTAGTGTCAAGAATCAGATGTGGGAGCAATTTTTGGTGCCAATTCTAAAATTTGGTTAGCTTATGTATTACTTGATTATTTCTGTAGTACCTAGGAATATTTGATAGTATGTTTATCTTTAAGTCTTTTTAAATAGTTGTTTAGAATAGGTTTAGAATAGCCTAAGTCCAACAGTGTTGAATCATTCTTTTTCACACATGTATGTGCCTCCCTAAAAAAATAAATACTTTTTTTTCAATGTCTAGTTTATACATCTGCCTTTTGGCACTGTCTAGTTCCACTTATACAGAGCAGCCAAACAAAGCACAACAGTGCTGAGTCTTTAATACTAAAAATTTATTAGCACATTTGACTAAGCATCTGCCTGCTAAAAGAATGTCCACTTAAATTACTGCATCATATTTCTTATAACTGTTTTTCTTTTTTGCCTAATTTATGCTTAGCTCCTGAATAAATTGACTATTCTATCACCCAGTGAGTAGGAACAAATGTGTATAATCATAAGCTGCAAAGTGAATTGAATCACTTTCCCCTACTGACCTACTGCCCAACAACTGGGACACAAAAACAATTTATCTACCTTTATCTTAATAAAAAATAGCACTTATATATATTTTGACTCCAGAAGTCAGTCAGTGTATTCCTTGTGCCTTATGTATGCTTTAAGCAGAAGTACACTTTTGTGGAGGTCATTTTACTTTATGACAGAAATTGGATTTTGTTGTCTATATTTGAACTTCTCATCTTGAATTGCTTTACAGTCAATGAAGGAAAATGACATTTTGAGGTGTAGATCATCAGACCTGAGGGACCTGATTTCTAACTGAGGAAGGGTTGACTCAGACCCTAAAATTACCTATTTCCTTCAGTTGATTAAAAAAAAAAGGTTGAGATGTCAATCTAAATTTCTTATTGGAGGAATTGATCCAATGTGTCCCCGCTCTTCATAAAGTATGTAACATAACTTCTAATATACTAAAGAGAATTACATTTGGGTTTCTTGAAGCTCAGTTCTTGAAGTTTGCAAGGAGTCATCAGAATTTTGAAGTGAAACAATGTGGTCTAAATACAGAAATTAAAGAATTGGGGTAAGGGTTTTAGTACATGTATTATTTTGAGGCCTCAAAATTCCAGATAACCTCTTTTAGGTATAGCAGATCCTTATTGGGTAAAAGTTCTGAATTTCTACAACTGTAGTTGTAAGCATGGTAATAACCTTAAGCAGCTTTTCAGCATATCCTGCAGCTCAGTGGTACTAATTTTTCAGGAAGAAAATAAAATTGATAGAACACCACAGAAGAATAGTAACACATTTTGCTTCAGAACAGTTGTCAACTTTGGTCTAGATACTGAATTATAAGTGTGTCATTATGCCTGAACCTGCATGTTCATAGGGTTACTTAGGACAAACACAAGAATGTTTTAATATTTCTAAATACATTTGAATCTGAATGTTTATCTCAGTTCCTACAGAGAGCAGAATGGTAATTTCCAGTAATTACTCAACATGTAGAGCACACTGAGAGTAGAAGCTGATCCTTTGTTTAGTGCTATAACAGAAAAAATATACTATGACACGTTGAACTCAAGTGCACATATTTTTCATAGATTAAGGATCATCAGGACCTTCTATTTTCATATGCTATCACATTACCTTCAACTGAAAAAATACTGATGACATAGATGGACTATTTTTTTCTCTTTTTTTTCAAGCATACAAATAATTTGCCACTTCGTTGGCTTCTTAGTAATACATTTTCAGTCAACCTTATAAATTGCCATCAAATCCTATCAAATTATTTTCTATTGAAGTAGTTTTACAGAATTGTTAAATTGATGCCTTTTATTCAGTTATGCACTTGCCCTTAGTTATACATAAGATCCATATTGTACATAATTTTTTTCAGCTCATAGCTGAAAAAAACCCCCGAGAGGGCCCAACAGGGGGTCCTTAGCATAAATATTGTCATGTGCAAAGCAGAGCCAGCAGAGCCAAAACCTGAGAGCCAAACTGAGAGGCCCCTTTTACCCAAGGCCAGCCCAAAAGAATGTCAGGATTACCGGAGCAGACTTTGGGCTTTGCGTGAGGCTTCAAGACACAGGAAAACTTGCCTGCAAAACTGGAAAACTAGAACAAAATGCCAGCTTCAGAAGAATGTGTGCATGGGGACAATAAGGAAAAGACCTAGAGGGGATCCCAAAAAAATCACAAGGACCAGAGAACTGGACAGTGGGTCCGTGAGCTACAAACTTCATTTCAAGATGTCACACAGAGCAGGAAGGCAGTAGTAGCTGGGATCTCCCTCACCCCATGGAATATATTTACTGATTTAAACAATTACCATTCATCTTGAATGAAGAAAAAGATTAAAATTACGTTGGTATAAGCATCATGAGAGCTCAAGCTCTTGATAAATGCAATTATCTCTGCTTCTAGAAGTTGTGTTCTGAGAAAAAATATATAAATCGTTTCAAGTTATTTTCAAATTTCAATTAGGAGCCTCAAGCTTCGTTGGCTTCTCTGTTTGAATCTCTGCAATATCTATTACCATCATTTTCCCTTTGGGCTTAAAGATAAACACCTTGTTAGTTTTTTATTTTACTGGATGGCCTACTATAAAACATGACTTGACTGAGTAGCATTAAAATAAAGATATCAGTTTCATTTTTCACATATTGACTGATCTGCTGAAAATTTCATCAAGGTAATGTTTTTCTCGTGATGAAATTTATGAACAAGGTAGTTTTACATATCAGATCATCAGAAAATCCTTTAGCACCACGCTGTGCTAATATTTTATAAATTACCTGTGTCCCTATTCTAGACTACGTCTATTAAAAGAATCCACAAACACTTTCATTGCAGTCTTTTTATATCAATTCACTGTGCCATGTCCATGTAATTTGAGATTTCCTTCACAGCAATGCACCAATGGACACAAATTGTTAATTATGCAGTTTGATAAACAAAAAAGGTTCTTCAGCATTTCTTTAAAAGTGCTGACTTGCCATGTTACTTTCCACAATGTCAGGAAATAATTCTACTGATCAGCAAAAACTATTTCTAAGTCTCTGAAATTCAGTTTTGCATAAATTTTCTAGAGACAATTGTAGAAGGAAGCTCCACAGGTCTGTGTTCAAACACAGGTCTGTGTTCAAACACAGATCTGTTCAAAGATTTCACATTGGCAAGGAAAAGCAGAAAACTGGCCAAAAGCTACCTTTTTTTTTTTTTTTTTTTTTTTTTTTTTTTTTTTTTTTTTTTTCCCTTTCCCTTTTCTCTTTTGGAAAGGTTCACATAAGAATTTAGTACTGATTCACACGAAAAAAGAAAAAAACATCTTTCACATTTTTTATTCTCTAGATTTTCACTATTTTCCAGGTGCTATTCCAGCTAGAAGTGGATACATCATGATCACAACGACAGGTCAGGTTGGCCTGGTATTGTGTATTGTGTCCTCTTTTTGGTACTGAGGTTTTGGGCATGCAGCTATGGTTACCACAGAAGGAAGGGGAGATACATTCTCTTTTTCCTACAAGATCCTGCCCACAGCTTCAATATGTAATAAAATGACTAGGGAAGAAATACACAGATGCAAAGAGTGAAATGAGCTTGAATGAATTAGCCACCGATTTGATCTAGAAAGAAATACCATACGTTTAGTTGTACATAGGGTTTTATGTACAGCTCATAGCTGAAAAAAGCCCCAAGAGCAAACCAAACTAATCCAACAGCCAGTAGGTAGTGCTGGTAATTGAGATAAAGGAAAAGGCCACCACTAAACAGTGTTTCAAGTATTTGATTTTTGTTGGTTTCAGGTTCTGAAAGGCAAAGGTATTCCCTAGAGAGGCCAAATGGGGTGTCCTCAGTACAAATCCTAGCAACTTTTTTTCTTGGTGCAGCAGAATAAGAGAAGCATGTGAACCCTATAACAATAAGGATTCTCTGTATGAAATAAAGGGTTGCTGAACTGAGCAGATTGAGCAGGCAAAGGCATATTGCAGTAGTTTTGGATTTCTCAGAAGCAGAAAAGCGGGGCCATGTGGGATTGAATCTAAAACTGAATGCAAAGAGTAGGGTCACGTTTATGTATTCATGTGACTGGCTCTTTTAACCAAATACGGCTTTTGATTAGTCTGTCATATCATTCTGATCCATATCATGCTAACTATGACATGACACATTTATTTGCCTCTTCTGGTACATTATTCTTCCACAAGAAACTATATTGATCTTTTGGAGTTCACTAAGTGATCTAAAATAAAGAGACAAATGTTCTTAGAAGAAGCATTTAAACATCCAGAGTGTGAAGGAAACAAAACCAAACCAACAACCAAACAATGAACAGACAAACAAATAATAAAAACAACCCCCCCCCCGCCTCAGATATTATTCAAATCATCAAAATTGCAGATTATTCACCAATTTCAATGTTCAAAAATGGCCATTGAACTGTGAAAAAATTATTTTTGTACTGTACATTTTAGAAAAAACTAGGCAACTTTAAGAAACAGGATATTGGAGGGAATGTTAAAAATCACTCTCTGGCTGTGTCTCTAACTCTTCCAAATGCAGGGGTAAAATAACATTTTATCAGTTTCAAGGATTATACATATGTTCTGCCTCAGTTGTGAACAGCATTGGTAAACTAGATTTTAGGTTCTGTCTACCCTGCATTTTGTAGCTTGATTTAACTAATGGAAATATCTTATAACTACAAATGTTATATCAACCTTTTCATTACTGCACATATCTTGAGTTTTTCCAATGGCAAATTTTAAAATTTCTTGTTTAAAGTCCAATCAGAATTAAAATGGGAGTGGATTGAATGGAGAATAAGATAGAATGCAGCTGTTCTGCCTGACAACTTTTGAAATGGATGTTTATATATGTAATTTACATCAGGTCTTCCTTAATTTTCTTGACTTTTTCAATATTCACAAAGTTTCACACACTTCAGAGAGACAGAAGATTAAATTCAGTTTAACATATCCTGTTGAGGAATTTAATGTCTTAATGCAGGTGTTGTTTGAACAGCATCACCTTGCTTTTCCAAAGGAAGTCATTTTAACAGGTGGAAAAGTTGTATCAGCTTTTCTTACAGATTGGTAGTACACGTACTGTTGTCACATGTATTTTACCATCAATGTCTATTTCCAGCCTTTAAGGGCACAAAAATAAAAAAGTAGTCTTTAAGTTTAAAGCCCAACACACAATGCAGTATTTCAGACCTTCATAGAATGACTAATGCCTTTGTGAAATGTGAAAATTTCTGCTTTGGAGCAACTGAGATGTCTTGTCAACTGCAGCTTCTTTAATTTGAATGGTTGCAAACTAACAACACTTTTTAAATAGGGATGCACTCATATATAATAAACTTTTTGCTTAGGTTTTTGAATGTTTACAGGTTGTAGAGACCAATATTAACATGCAGAAATATGTGATTAATTACCTGACTACTTGAGAGATAGAATGAAGCTGTATATATAAGGTCAAGATTTATAGATAAGACAGTGGAATAGGTTCTAAAAATGTGTCATTGGAAGGAATTCAAAATAAGATACGGCTTTGTTCCTTAGTGTCTTGAGAGAATATATATCAAATATGTCTTTATTTTCTTAAGGTTAAAGCCTCTGAGTTTTGTAGAACAATTTGCATGGACAGTAACCACTCCAGTCTGTTGGGAATGACTTCCCATCTGTGAGATGTTCAGTGTTTGAAATGTGTCAATACAGCTCTGGCTGTGCATGAAATCAATGTCTGTCTTTTGCTTCTCCTAGCTTGCTTTAGCAAGGTGTTGATTAAACTATGATGAGAACTGCTGTTGCAATTAACACTAAATGAGATTTGTTAATTGGCTTCTTTTGAAGCAAACTAGGGTTTTTCATTTGCTACCCTCTGTGCTCCTTGTGAATTGATCTATGAAGTAAGGGTATTGAAAATTGACTGTGGAGGAAGTGACATTTCAAAATTCAGTCTAATTATGACAATTACAGTTGGCATTAGAATTTAAATAAATGAAAATTAAAAGATGTTAAAAATGGCACTTAAGCCCATGTTTAGCCAAAATATCATTTGTATAGTATGTTTACTTTTTTATTATCTAGATATATTAAAATTGGCATATGGCTTAAAGAAAAACAGACAATCAAACAAGGAAAAACAAAAAACAAAAAAGCACAGTGGTTCTTATGGGCCCACATCTCAAGCTTGTCAAAATTTCTCTGGAGCTCTCAATGGCATCCCTTCCTTCTGTTGTGTCAACTGCACCACTCAGCTCCGTGTTATCTGCAAACTTACTGAGGTGGAACTTGACCTCTTTGTGTCATTGGGAAAGATATTCAAGAGCAGAGTTCCAAGACAAAGCCCTGATGGACACCACTTTTTACCAGTCTCCCCCTGGACATGGAGTCACTGACCACCCCTCTCTGACTGCATGCAGCCAGCCAATTCCTTCTTGAACAGCTAACCCACATTTCAAATCCATGTCTCTCCAATTTGGAGATAAGGATGCAATGTGGGATCATGTTGAAGGCCTTACAGAAATCGAGTTAGGTGACATCAGTCAGTCTTACCTTGGCAACTGTGGCAGTCACTCCATAATGGAAGGCCACCAGATTGGTTAGGAACAATTTCCCCTTAGCAGAGCTGTGCTGACTGCCTGAGAACACCTCCTTATCTTTTATGTGTCTTGCCATATCTTGTAGAAGGATCTGCTCCGTGGTCTTCCCAGGCAGAGGTGAGGCTTACCTCTCTGTAGTTCCCAAGGTGTTCTCAAGGAAGGAAGGCAGACTAAGGAGAAGCTGGAGCTAATCTTGCCAAGGGATGCAAAGAATAGCAAAGGCTTCTGTAGGTATGTCAGCCAGAAGAGGAAGGTCAAAGAAAAATACCCCTCTGATGTATTTGCCAAGCCATTCTCCATGCTATTTGAAAGGTCAAGGCATTCAGGTGAAGTTCCCAAAAACTGGGTGATTAACACTATGCCGTCTATAACGGGGAAGAAAGTAGAACCTTGGGAACTAACAAGGTTCTGTCAGACTCACTTCTGTGCCTGGTAAGGAACCATAATTCCTAGAAGCTGTGTTAAGGCACATGAAGGACAGCGAGGTGATTTGAGACAGCTAGCATGGCTTCACCACAGGCAAGCTCCATCTCACCAACCTAATGCCCTTCTACAATAGAGTGCCTATATCAAATGGACAAGTGATGGGCTACAGGTGCCATTTTTCTGGACTTCTGTAAGGCCTTTGACATGATTCCCCATAACACGCTTCTCTGAAAATTGCAAAAAAAAGGATTTCATGGTGAATTGTATGGTGGTTTAGGAATTGGTTGGACAGCCACATCCAGAGGATAGTGGTCAATGGCTCATTGTCCCAAAGGACATCATTGACAAGTGGTGTCCCTCAGGAATCCCACAGGACCAGTGTTATATAATATCTTCATTAATGACAGATATTCTATGATTATATATTTATGAATATAGTGGAGTTTCATATTTAGATCTCATTTCCAAATTTTAGTCTTTTTTCTTCCATGTTTATCTTAGTTGCATTAATCAAACATATTTCATTTGCAAAGCAACCAGTCAATTGGATTCGATTCATTGAGTCTTCAAATAGCATGGCATTCAACATCAGAGAAAATTTTTCTATGCCATGGAGAGGGTTGGACAAGCTAACTCTTCAGGGGTCCCTTATAACCTCAACTATTCTTGAAATCATGGGAAGATAATTCAACTACAGGTAAGGAATAAAGATACCCTCAGAACTGTATCAATACCAATAATAACAACAGAACCCTAAGAACTTAAACATTGCTAGAGACTACATTTTGAACTCTTTTATGCATTGCTAGGGGTTTTACATTTGAACTCCTTTAGATCAGTCTAAGAATTTTTCAGATAAAATGACTAGTGAAGCTATTGTCATCTCAGTAACACACACACTTCTTAAAGTAAAGTATCTGATTTCCTAGGTAGAATTTGGCTGTAATGATGGGAAATAATTTCAGATTAAATAAACAGTCTTACAGTAGTGAACTGTGGAGTCTGGTTATTATACACAAAGTACCTGGAAATATGTAAATATTTAATTACTGTTACAAGGAAATAGTATCTGAGGGGCTAATGTCCTTTCAGAAATTTCAGCCTCATTTTTTTACATCTTTCTTGATGATTAACATCTTAACTATTGAGAGGTTTGGATATTTCAAATTTAATTATACTTAAGTCCAGTAATACTCCAAGAATTAACTTTTAGGAAAATGTTACTTTGGAAGGATTTCACAAAAAAAATTTTCGATCTCAAAGTTTCAGAGTTCTTACATAAAATGGCTAATTCTTAGTCTTTTTCTTAACAGGCAATCTAATACCAATAGAGAGAGGTAGAAATGATAACATGCCAGCTTGAAAGGCAAAGAGTGTTAGTAGTATAGTTACTAGTGTGCTCCACTTATCATTTAATAGATTTTTTCCTTACAATTCTCATATGGAAAAGCAGTATCCACAATTTCTTTTCTCTCTTCTTTCACACTCTGTGTATGTAATGAGATATCTTTGTTTCTGATAAACTGGAAATCACTGCAGTAACTGATGTGTAAGCATTATAAGGAGAATTCCATTCTTTCACAGTCTTTCTATCTTACTTGTATTTGTTTTGTAATTTTCCCAGTCTTGATCTTTTACTTTGATTGCCATGCTGCTTTTGAGGTTCCTGTCATGTGATTCTATGCCTCCAACAAACTCAGTGTGGAAGATCTCTGCACAGCTTTTTGTGAGGATTTAAATGACATAAATAGGTTTGTGAAAGCAGGATATAATTTGGGGCTGGTGATGACATTACCAGAGATATATTGGAAAAGGTATAGGAGAGAGAAATAGCAGCATTTTTACATAACAATCTGGTGACCAAGGTAAAGATTTCTACTTTGAGCAGTGTAAAATCATAACATGTACCCCCATGTTTTTGAAAGCAGGACTGTAATACGTAGGATTCAGAAATAATAGACATTTTTGTTGTTCAATTAATTATTAAGGACTTTAGTTTTTCCTAATAAGAGAAATCTTCTGTAAGTGTAAAGAAAATGGAAAGTGGTCCTTTAAGATGTAGAAGACAATAGTTGGTGAGATGGATCCCACACAACATATTTCTGCTAAATATATTTGAAAGACTAATATGGAAAAATAGGAATATGAAGTACAGAAAACTTAATCAATATTTATTTTTACTAAAGGAAGCAATAAAAAAAAATCACAACCAATCTTTTTGACAAGAATTATTGGATACTATAATTGAAGTTCCTTAAAATAAGAGATTTGATAAACTATTAAACTGAAATCTGTCACAGACTGAACTTAGGCTCTCTTAAAGAAACATAATTGAGATTATGAAGATTTAGTTAGCATATATTGGTACATGTTCCTGATTTCTCTTTTAGAACATAAGTTTTATATGAAAACAAAAAAGCTTATATTATTTAATTTTACTTTTAATATGCCTTATTACAAACCTAAAAAGGAGAAGAAAAGGAAATCCAAGAACAGTATAGAAACTACTATACATAACAGAAAAAAAGCAGACCTTTCATTACAGAACTGCCTTCAATTCATACTAAAAAGATGTCCACTGTAATTCCTCAAATAAGGAATAGGGTCAAAACCTGTTAAAATATCAAACTACACATTCTGTAAACAAAGTGTTCTACATTTAAAGAATCTAAAAGATATACTAAAGGTCAGCCAAAGAATAGATTGTTATGAAATGAGGTAACTTGGAGTAGGTTTCTCTAGTCTAGAGATGTTGAGGGAAGTGACTTTTTAAAATTGGTTTTCAGATGGAACCATTTCTCTTACTGAATTTTCAGATAGGATAGAATAAATCTAAACAAACTATCAGGAGAGATTTCTCAGCTTACCAATGACTTTGAGAGCTATGGCTCAGGCAGCTGCTAATCCTGTGTAGGTAGGTAGTTATGTTTAACAGTTTCCCATGGTGGGAGGGGGAGGGCCTGGGTGGGGAAGTGTCAGAGAGCTTCGAGTTCTGCCCTGGCCACAAACACCACCTGCTCCTTGTGCATGAGTGCCTTGCTCCCACCTTCCCTCTCCACCTGAGCCCGAATGGCCCAGACCCAGCAACCTCTACCTCTCCTTCCCCACCTTGAACCCCTTGATGGGGCAGGATGGAATTTCATCAAGACTGTTGCTTTTTTTGATACAGACTGAGCAAGAGTCTTTTAGTGATCTGTGTAGTCCTTTGGTTTAATTTTTCTCCAATTCTGGAGGGAAATGTTGTTGTCAGGAGACCAAGTAAGTTCAGATAAGATAGTTTCCTATTCCTATCTCATAGTTCATGGGAATAAACGGAGAGGACTAAAAAGAAAGAAAAGTAAATATTATTAGCCAAAATGGGGGTAATTTGAATTATGTCCGATTATTTTATCCTTTAGCTTCCAACTTTCAAGCAACTGAAATAATGATAAAGATAAAAAAGAGGGAAAAAAGAGAAATGTAGATTTATGCTACTGTGAAAACTACAGGGTAGGTGAATAAAATGCAGAAGATAAATTGAAAGCTACATTTAATTTTTCCCAAATCAGGTACTGTTATTTATTCTGTATCAAAGGTACAGAAAATGAAAATACATACCTTTAAAATTAACAACTGCCTTACCCTGTAAAATTTAGATATTATTACGGTGCACATATTTATGAAGGAAGTCAACAACTTCCTGAAGTTTTTAAAAACATTATATTAATGAAATATGGTCTGTATTCTTTCCATATAAGCTTCTTGATTTGCAAGTATACAGTATTTTTCTTATCCTCTGTGTTTTGTTACAGAAGTGGCTACCATGTGAACGTGCTACTTATCCTAATTCAGTGAGATCGAAAGAGATTTGAAGGTGAATAGTAAAAGAGTACAGAATAAAGTTTCATTGATTTCGATATGAAGATGGTCCTAACAGCTGCATTAACAGTTGAGAGTAATGTATGCTACTGCCAGTGATTAGGAAACTAAGCAGTCTTCTTATTTCAGTGAAACTGTGCCTTTTGCATTTATCCCTGATGAGATTTTTGCCTATTATGTTTAGAGAAATGATCCAGGGGGTTGTGTGTTAGATATAAAAAAGATCCATAACAATTACAAGATCAAACAGGACCAGCAGTTTCTCAGCACAGAACCAATCAGCAGTCATTAACTTGAGCCATTTTAAAGATATGTAAACATATAAAAGGATTATTCTGTATAAATCTAGGAGTCAGATATTTTTTCAAATTTTCTCTATAGAACAATCCTTTGCAAGTCGGTCGTATTATTATGACTGAACATTGCAGTTTTATTTGAGACTGAGATTTCTGAGTTCTGAAGTGATACCCTCTGTGATTAATTAAAAGAAGCAGTATTTTTGTTTTAAAAGAAACAAACCCAAAAATTCTTATATTAACATGAAAGACATCTTGAGTTCTGTTTTAGATTAATGCAATTCCAATTTCTTGATATGAGATAATTATTTCATAAATTTTATAAAGTTCGGCTTTTATTTTTTAAAAGGTGGGCTTTTGAAATATGGAAACCAGTGGTTTCATCAAGGAAGAAAATAATGGCAATTGTTAACACTGGTAGTGATCATTGACCCTTAAATCTTCTTTCCTTAAGATCATTGGACTATCTGAGTCTGATTCCTTTAGTGAGTCTTCACTAATAGTGAGTTATAATGATCTATGCAATGCTGCAGAGTGAGTGTAAGATCAAATACTCCAGCTGTGTATATATTAAAGAGACAGCCACACTGTACTGTATCATTAATCTGCTTTGTTCAGTATTCTGTCAGACTAATCTCTCAAATTGTCCAGGAAGGTAAGAAATGTTTCCACAATGTGAGAGTTCTGTGTAATCTGTCCAAACAGGGAAGCACTTTTTTTGGTTATCCTGAAGTCTGAGAGATTCAGGCTGAATCCTCTCTACAGAAGAGTAATAATTGTCACTGCAAATGCCAATGTTTTCTACCCTTTTTAATAATGAATTTTAAGTATCAAAACAAGAATTTTCACAATGCTATAGTACATTTTATAAAGATGCTGCTGTCTTCCTGTTCACAACTGTAATGCAGTGTTCTCTGTAATTATATTGTTGTTGTTATTGTTTCAGTGGTCTCTACAGTGCTTTTTGCTGACTCCTTTACCATTATGGTATTACTTTTATTTTTAGATGCAGCTGTTATTATTCCTGAAATTAACCATGATGGAATCCTCAAAGAAGGAAGACTTCAAAGCCTGTTTCTACACATTGACAGAAATAACCGTGGGAACAAAGAAGCAGAATTTTTAAGGTCAACTACATGTACTTAATTGTGTGTCATTAAAAGGGTTGTATAGAATGAAGTTAGCATATAGCCTAATTTTTTGTCTTGAATTCTAACAACCGCAGCTCAGGGTGAAACTTACTATTTCATAACAGATTTTTTCCTATTTGTATCTTTCCTCAAATACACTTTTTTTGTCTGTTTTGTTTTAATGAAGCTTAAAGGACTTTTTAGCCTGACCAAGGAGTACAGAATCCACAATCTTGTAACATGTATATCCCTCAAGCATTCTCTCCAATGCCTTGAGAGCCAGCTCTCTTTCCTGTCCCAGCACAATAACAGCTTTCATTTGTAATCAAAAAAAAAAAAAAAAGGGATGAAGAGAAGATTTCTTCAACTTTTAAAGTTTATGACTGTTGGGAATCCACTGAAACAACTCCTTTGAATGTCAACAAAGTGCCCTATGATCTACTGCATTAGACTGCCAGAAGTCCCATTTGGCAGAGTGTAGACATTCACTACACTATAGCTGCATTTGCAAATATATAAAGAATATTATTTAAAACTCCTTAAAGACAACATAAACCACATCTATACAGGGTCTCACAAGACTGCACTAAAAACTTCTTTTTAAAGTACATGTTAATATGTTGAAATCAGCTTCATGTCTTTACAATTTCGTTCATTAGCTAGTGTTTATTAAGCACAGATAGAATAATGTTCCAAAGTAATTGTAGTAATTGTTTCTTGAAGCTTTGTTATACTATGAAATACTTTATGACAGTCTGTGAAAGCTGACTGTGCTTAGATAGACCTGTCATTTGAAGAGCAAAGAAGAGAGCATTAAACACTATAAACAATATGAGAAAGACTGAGTTAGAGTATGGTTTAGATTTTTTTGCTAGTTCATAGGCTAAAGAATTGACATTATCATATCTCATCCACACAATTTTTGCATGCATGGATAAAAAAAAAAGATATGATTCAGCTTTACAAAATATCACATAGGATTTATAATATGAAAAAGAAGTGAGAGGAGCTGTAATCTTGATGAAGAAGGGCACAGCTGTCACGTATAACTGAGAAGCTAAATGAGACACCAGCTTCCAGGAGACAGAATTGCGCACCTAATGAAGGGACTTAAATTTGCTGAAAAGCAATTAATGGAAGAATATTCAGTTCAAATGCCTGCTAATTAGAAACTAGAGATGTCATCAGTGATTCTTCTATGCCTGAAAAAAAAAATTATGCAATATCATAATTTTTATGGACATATTGTGACAGAAACAGAGGAGAAACTGAAATTAGATAGGAGACTGGTGTATAGAACTTATGTTTTAAATACTTTCCTTTAGTGTGGAAGATTCCTCGCTGGTTTACCATTTAAATTAATACCAGCAGGAACTGAAAAATGTCTCTTTGTGACATTTGCAGACAGTATCACTGACTTATTTTGAATGAGGCATTAGATCTTGGAATTGGGACTACTAGTTTGCAAAATTAAGTTAGTTTCTACACTGAAACATTGTTTTAATGGATGCGTGGGTGAGTTTGAGCTCCTAACTGTGAACAAGAAAAAAGGGAGGTTCATAGCTTAGTCACAAGCCAGACAGACTCCTTAAGAAACATTATTACTCCCTCTTCTCTGACGAAGTTATTCTTGAGAATTTAGAAAGTCGGCATGCTTTCCTCCTGCTAAGCCAAAAATAACTGTATGAGGAGGCCTGTATAGGTCTTCCAATTAAAACAAACAAACAATCAACAACAACAACAACAACAAAAACAACCAAAAAACTCAATCAAAACAGTGGTACTATGCAGCTACTCTGATAACTGACCATCTAACCAAGAGTCATGGAAAAATGGAAATTACCAAATAATCTCTGTATGACGTAATGCTTCATTTAATAGTCAGACTACAGTCTGCACTAAACCAAAACCAGGTTAGAACTCTGTCTTCCTGAAATGGTGAATTCAGCTGCAGGGTGGTGTTGAAAGAGCAGCAGAAAATATATCTGGAGATTTTTAAGCTGCCTTCAGAGTAAGAAAATCCAAATGCAGTCCCTCTTTCATAATCAAGTACATTAATAAAAGTATCAGAGGGAATCAGAAAAACGGAAAACAAGATGTATTTTTCAGGAAAGCTGAAAAAAGCTGGTATTATTCTAAATATCAGTTAAATTTATTCTACATATCAGTTGAAGGCTTTGATTCCAGAAGGTAATTAACTGTCTAATGATGAAAAGTAAATTATACCTGAATCATGCCAAAGCCAAATGGGTTTCCTTCAAACATTTGCAAACATAAGATTTGAAAATTTGTTACTTTCTTACTTACAGAAAGGTGCGAATATATCTTTTTCTTTAAACTACTCTCAGTCTAACACCAATATTATTAATAGGTTCATGTTTAATATATTAATATATACCTGCTTTCTGTGAATATTTTTTTTTTCTGTTGTAATGAGAATTGTTAACTTTTCTTTTGGGGATCATCTGCTAATCTCTAATAGATGCCAAGGTATTTTGTTCCCTTTTCTGAATTCCTACTGTAATTCAAAAGAGATGATGAATCTTTCGGGAAATACTGTTTCCTGATTTAGTAACTTACAACTTGAGGTTGTAACTCCCTAGTAATTGAGTCCTCAGTAAGAGAAAGATTGCAGAACAACCAAGTAGGATTAGTGCTGCTGCTGCATGTTAGGAGGCTTTAGGATTGACCCTGAGACAGACACAATCCCACAACTTCAGCATGGGGCTACTCCAATAGAATAAAATAGGTGTTAGAAAACAAGTCAGTGGAAAGGCAGCTTTATAGCTGACAAAATATCAGAAGTGCTGACCTGGAAATAAACAGAAAGGGCACAACCACCATGCCTTAGCTGACTGGCACCATGTGAAAATGTACAATAGAACAACAAGAACACTTAGAATAGATTTTAGGAAGTAATTCTTTATTGAGAGGACAAGGAGGCAGTGGAAAATGTTGTCCAGAGAAGCCCCATCCTTGGAAGTGTTCCAGGCCAGGTTGGATGTGTCCCTGAGCAACCTGATTGAGTGGTTGTTATACAGGCCCGTGGGTGTCCCTGCACAGATGACTTTAAGATCCCTTCCAACCAAATACGATTCTATGAAGAAGTTTGTTTCTGTTTTTGTTTGTTTGTTTTTGTTGTTGTTGGGGTTTTTTGGGTTTTTTTTGTTTATTTGATTGGTTGGTTGGTTGGCTTTTTGGGGGGGGGATGGGGAGAAGGGAGAGCATTGTTAACATATTTGCGTACTTTAGGCAGGAGGCCAATTGGTAGGAGGAAAAAGTAATTTCAATGAGGCATAGAAGTTTATGTCTTCTGTTGATTACATTGCTACAAAGGAGAGATTTCACTGACAGAGTAAAAATAAAGCACTAATCCAAACTCCTCCTAGTAATAATCATGAGTAATTCCATATCGGAGTGTGGTGCTAAAACTCACTACAATGTATAAATTATGATGCACACAGTATTACTTCAAAAGGATCAATTAAAGCAATTATACAATCACTTCATTGTAACTTCCCTGCTGGTCAGTTGATAATGTAATGGATGTTTTCAATATTCCATTTATGTTGAGGGAATTAAAGTGTTTGGAATATAAGGTTGATAATACTGTTATAATAAGCCCACATAAAGATGCATATTAACACATCTACTTACATACAATTTCTTTTAACTATTTGTTGTAGCACTAATAATTGTTTCTTCTAACACAGCCTTAAGAATCTCTCTGAGAGGGATATAGAGGATTTTTCAACAAAATATATGCCTCTTAAGTGCCAGAAAAATATAATACAATTGTCCTTGGTTTTCAGTGCTACTTTTGGGCAACATAAGCAGTGATTATTAGCTATTTGTAATCAGTGGATTCTATTTGAGCAAAATCCAGTTTAGCAAACATGATATAATATCTATTTAATCTCAAAGAAATTGGTATGCAAAATTACCCTTTGTTATCGAATAAAACACAGAGTTCCATTTCAAAACAAATTAAATTTGTATTTTAAAATCAGTCTTTTTGGACACTGGTCTAACCAAAGAATTATTTTTCTCTGAAATAAAATAAAATTTACCCTTTAATTTTAATAGGAAAAAACCCAGATTATTTCCTATTTCTTCCTATATTCTAAAATTGAAAAAATAATAATTTTTAGCAATTATCCTTAAGAAAATAGAAATACTACCCACTTCTTGTTAATTACTCAAAATTTAAATGTGAGCACTCCAGTTTTTTTATAAAGATTAATTAGGCTGGACTAGAAAAGTAGCTTGAAATCTCCCACCTAAAAATGGATTAACAAAAACTGTTGATACAAGGAATATTCCAAATGTTTCCATCTATCCTCTTAGCTCTCCTCAACATTTTCTAACAAGTAATGTCTGAAGACTTCTTTATCTGGGTTGTGACTTTTGTTAGACCTATGAGAAAAAATTCAAAGAGAAAACAATATGGGGGCTTGGTATCTGAAGAAGCTGCATAATTTTCCATTAGGGTTGCTATATTAGAGGGCTGGGCAATCAGAAGCTGTAAGATGTTTACAGTGTGCGAACTGTATAAATTTTAAGAAAGACATGTGCTGTATTCTGCATCTGGGGTGGGTCAACCCTGGGTGTACGGACAGACTGGGGAATGAGAGGCTGGACAGCACTGCTAGGAAAGGGACCTGGGGGTCCTGGCTGATGGCAAATTGAACTTGAGCCAGCAGTGCCCTGGCAGCCAGGAGGGCCAACCCTGTCCTGGGGGGCATCAGGCACAGCATCGCCAGCCAGGCAAGGGAGGGGATTGTCCTGCTCTGCTCTGCACTGGGGCGGCCTCACCTCAAGTGCTGGGGGCAGTTTTGGGTTCCACAATATAAAAAAGATATTAAACTATTAGAGAGTGTCCAAACGAGGGCAACAAAGATGAAGAGCCTAGAGGGAAGCCATAGAGGAGCGGCTGAGGTCACTTGTTCTGTTCAGCCTGGAGAAGAGGAGACTGAGGGGAGACCTCATTGCAGTTACAACTTCCCTGTGAGGGGAAGCATAGGGGCAGCCACTGATCTCTCTGGTGACATGACATGAGTCACCCAGCTGGCTCGGCACTGGAACACGCTCCCCAGAGAACTGGACACAGTACCAAGACACACAGAGTTCAAAGAGTATTCTGCACACAGGACAAAGAAGAGGACAGGGCTATACTCCTTCTTGTTGTTTTTCTTTTTGTTTCTAGTAATGGAAATAGGATATGCATGACCTGAAATTGAGGCAGTGTAACTTTCCATTTCTCTCCAGCCAACAATTCTTATAATCTGGCAGCTAAAATTCACAAGTATTATTCAGAGAAGTAGCAACAACTTACTTTTTCATTCAAGTTCTATTAACTGTCTCTGGAGTGAAATAGCTTCACCTAAATAACCTAAATATGTTTGATTAGATGCAAATATTTTGTAAATAATAGTCTCAAAAGATGCATGCATATTTTAGTTTGATGGCTGTTGTCTGCGGTCTCCTTAGCCTCTCCTCTAACAAAGAGGAAATTTACCCAAGATCATAGTTTCTCCTAAAAAGAAGAAAGGGAAGATTGGAACAGTTTTATTCAATTATTTAAAAGTCAAAACCAATGGTCTGTGCCTGGCAAAGCAGGTCCTCTGCAACAGAAGAGGAAGTGGGGAGCAGTTTTCTGGGAAAGGCCCTGGGGTGGTGGTGGGCAGCTCGCTCAACAAGAGCCCATGTCTGTGCTAGAAGCAGAGGTGTCCAACAGCTCCCAGGCTGTACTGAGTAAGGAAGCTGAGCTGGGTCAGCCTGGAAAAGGGATGGCTTTGGGGGCCTAACACTTCCCCAGCCTCTTTGATGGGTCATCAAAGAGATGGATATAAGCTCCTCACTGTGGTGCAGGATGAGAGGTTGTCAACAGGTTCAAGTTGAAACAAGAGTGGTCCAGGGTGAGTATAATGGAAAAAACCCCTTGTTACTATGACAACAATCAAGCATTAGAGCAGATTGCTTTCACAGATTGTAGAAACTCCAAAATTCAGAAATCTTTTTAATTTAAAATGTGTATTTAATTCTGTAGACAATAAGTTCTGTGTAAAATAAGTTCTGTGTAAATTATTTTTCCTTATAGTATAACAGTTTATAAAATCAAAGAAAATTAAAATATTTAAAATCCAGTGTATACTCATTCTGTTTAATTTCTGAGGAGAAATTTCAATTGGAACAAAAACTTAAGCCCATCTACTGAAAGATTACTTTGTCCTTGTAGCCACTCTCAAATTGTTTTTCAGCGTCATGGATTAGTGTTAACAAAATTAGATTAAGGTTTGTACAAAAGGTAGCATTTGTTCAAAGGTGCTAGATTTTATTTTATTTGTACCCTGCCAAAGTACTTTGTGAGACAATGGAATACAACTTTGTTGTAGCACGTGGAAAGATTTACTCACCTAAAAATTTGCTTCTTAAATCCAAAATGTTTAAAAGATGGTAATAAGTGTCAAAGGAGTATCAATCTGTACCACAACAGAATTTCCTTGCAATGTAATCTCATGATAGCTTATGTTGTGTAGCTTTCTACCCTTAATGTGTAAAATTATCCACTGACTTACAAATTTAAATTGTGAAGTCCTATTTCATATACAAATGGAGACTGTGGCTGGATTTCAGCTGTAAGTGTAAAAGCACAATTATATTCTGAACTTTATCCTTTTTCTTTTTTATTGGGTGATGCATTACCTTTTACAGCTCTGATCTTTCAGAGTTCCTTGCAACTAATGCTTTGCCTTACAGGCATGTGTTTAAACATAAAGAATGGTTTTAAAATGATGAATTAGGGAGATTGTCTGGGAAATGCCTTTTTACCATCTAATTCTAGGCATTACTAAGTCTCTTCGTCTCATTCATAGTGTCAATATCAGCACATGAAGACCAATGAACTTCTGGCAGCCATCCTGGACTCTGAAATGAACAGATACTGGCATCTGAGGGAGATGTTAACACTTCTTTGATGTGGGGTATTTCTTCCTCTATCCTATGGCAAATCAGTCTAGTTCTGCTAATTTACATGAAAATGCAACACAAATAGTTCAGCACATAAAATAAATGTCCAGTGCAAGATGGCAACAGACAAATATTTGGACCTTAAAGAACCATCCCTGAAGGGAATATAATCCGTTTTATCCATTAATAATGAGAATTTACACTTTGATCCTTTCTGTTCCTGTTACATCAGAGAAAATCATGAGATAAAACATCTTGTGATATGTGTCAGGTGTTGCCGAAACAGCAAGCAAAGCACTTATAAATATAATCTTGAAAACAAAAACGTGATGCAAAATTTAAAAAAGATTAAGTACCAAAACTCCGCAGTCCAAAACAACTCTTTTCAGTACCTTCTCTCTCCCGTGATTTACATCACATAAATTAAATACTCATGAAAAATAAAAATCCTGTACTACTACTACTACTACTAATAATAATACATGATAGATCTTTCATATTCATAATAAAATAATATTTTGTTTATTAGGAGAGGAAAATAATTCAGGATTCACTAAGCACTATGATATTTTCTAAGCTGTAGTCAACTTGACACTTGTATGACAGAATTGATAAAAACTTTTCACAAATATTTCTTGAGATAGCAAGTGAAGACTTCACATCTGTTGGTATGTTTTGATCTTTTGTTAAGACTGGCCAGACATGCACAGCTGGCTAGGAAACCTGAATATTGATCTTGCAACCATATGTCATGAGAACATTGAGCCAATATATTTGAAGTGCAGGTCCAAGATCAGCACCAGAGAAGAAGGGCAGCTAAGGACAACAGAGATGTAATTCCAGAGAATTGGAATCCAGAGGATTGTGAGGCAGATTGTTTGGATACAACCAAGGAATAACATCATTACTTAACCAAAAATTTCACTATAATGGTGTTCACATATTAAAATTTGATATGAAATGTCAAAATTACAACTTTATTTACATTTCTTTTAAGGTGTCGGTTGCTTAAAAATAATGTATATTCATTATTTTTGTGCTAATGTGAAACAAAGAAAAAATGAAATTACTGCAATTTTTTCATGGATGAAAAGCCAGGCCACTGACTATTTTTAGTCATATTAAAACATTTCTTTCATTAGAAAGGCATATACAAAAATTATTTTTATTAAATCTATATGGTTCTAGCGACCTATATAGACAAACTTATTTTTACATGGAACTTTTTTTATGTATACTTCATTGGTCTTAAACTTCCCTAGGATGTGGCTATACTGGGTACAATGGAGGATATCTTAGTGAGTAAAGCTTCTTGAAAAGATTTTGGAATAAGGAGCTATATGATTGAGTCAGCATAGTAAGCGCAAAATGGGGATTTCTAGAACATGATATTAGATCATATTGACTTGACCTTTGTCCTATATCTACATGCAGGCTGATGTGTAAGAAAGATTGATATCAAAGAAAACAGAATAGATCAAAAAATTAGTTAACTCCACAACAATTTTGCAATTGTAAGTTAAAATTACTCACTTTATACTGAAGCAGACTAGGTGTGCTTACATGGTCTGTTCTGTTCTATTGACTCAATTATCCACGTCACTGACCCCCAGCCAAGAGTTGCAATAAATGGCTATGGATAAGGAGGAAGAGATTCGTAGCACCTTAAAACATCATCACGGTTCCGAACAAAATACCATAATCTTTCTCCGTTAACAAAAACTAGGATCAAAACCGGTTTCTGTTGGATTACAGAAGAGGTCAGTGTACTTCATGTGAGAAACATTCAAGTTTATGAACTGTCATCTCTTTTCCAGAGAATGTTACCAAGATCTGTTGCTTCCATTTCATTAAAGCTACAGTTTTGAAATGCCCAGTGGGTGTAAGATTAGTGTAACACAATTTCTCTCTGCAACACCAATGTGCCTGTTTTCATGCTCCAATTGTCTGTTAGATTTCCCTTAAGACTGGTAGAGAAATGTCTGTCAAAACTTGGACATTCCTCAAAGCAAATGACTCACATTAAAAAAAAAAAAAGAATAATAATAGAAAAAATATGTAGTGTGAATAACAACACAGAAGAATGAAAGCAAAATCTGCATATACCTTAAAAGAAAACTATAGGGAGTTTAAAAATCACTATAGGAAAATTAGCTCATCTGAAATTTTTAACTAACCCCACAAATCCTATGAGATACTTAGAAGTTGTACATATTTTATTGGAAGTGTTCCAGCCAGGGATTTATAAATAATAATATCCATTCTTGTCTATATCTCTTTCAAGTAATAGCTAATAAAAATTCAATTCACTGCATTGTATGCAATCTGTAAACAAGCATCTGTATGTTATAGAGGGGTAAATTAAGGACAAATAAGAGCTCAAGGCTTAAGGTGCATTATGCATTAGAACATTATTCAGCTAGAACTTTATTTGTTTATTTTTCGTAAGTTATCATAATACTTTTAACAAAGATCCATATTTCTTACATTTAATGTTAAATACTGCAGAAAGACAGAGACAGAAATTATAGGATTGATGAACTATCAGTGGATGTAGAGGGACATATGCCTGTCTCTTGCTGTAGAGATATATGCCCTCAATCTGCACTAATTGTGGATTCATAGAAGTGAATTTTTCTTTCTTGTAAATATTAATTTCCTATAGTGGTCCAGGAACTTTTAGTTATTATCAAATGTCAGAGTTACAAAGCTACTGAAGGCTCTAACAAGAGCTGACTGGAAGTTTGCCATCATGGCTGTAAATGTCTAATCAACATCTTCAAATGATCTCTAGTCAACAGTTTTCAAATGTTAGGTAGTCTGTTTTGATGTTCCATTCTTTCTTCAAATTTGTCATGGCTGAATCCTTTGCCTTCTTGATAGCACTATTAAGTCCTAACAGTAAAGATTAGGCTTTTTGAGGGATTTTTTTGTTTGTTTTTTAAGGAATTTTTTAATAAAATATGGGAATGACCCAACTTTTTTCCATATATTTGCCATATAACAACTGTTCAATAAAAATGATGCATTGTTTGAATAGAACTGCAATCAAAATGTTAAGTAGATACCTGGTAATATAGTGGCCCATCTAGTTTGAACGAACAATTTTCTTGCCACAATTACAAGTTTACAATTTCCTTTAGTATGGTGTTAAACCTAGGACTAGGGGAAGATTCAAGAATTAGATTTTGGCAAGAGGAGATTCTAAGACCAAGACTTTAAGCTGAAATCTTTTGAGCAAGGGTGCAGCGTTCTGCAGGGTTTAAACTATAATCTTAGATTTGGGGGAGTGCAGAAGTTTTTTGGAAGTGTGAGCAACATATTTTTTGGGCAATGAATTGCTGTTAATGAAGTTTGCATTAGAGGTAGGAATGGGAAGACAACACTTTAGGCAAGCAAGGAAAGTGACTTCTGCTTTATTCTCAATTAAATACAGGTTTTGAAAATAAAATTACATCTGATGTCAACTGAGGATTAAAAAAATGGGTTTGCAAAACTTTTCAGACTGCACTGCTGTGATGCTGCTTTTAGTGTGCTGTCACCTCAATTATCCCAATGTGTCCGGAGCCTCCTCTGAAATGGAGAAGCCTGTCTGGTAGCTGAAGGGAGTTCTATGTTCCAGAGCCATTAGTAGCCACTATTGAGTCCCCTCAAGACCATCACACTTTCACTAGACAGAATTTAGGTATTGAAATCCATGTTTGTAAAGATAAGTTGTCACACAGGAAATATTGAGATGGAAGTCTCAGCTCAACAAGTAAAATCAGAAACTAAACAAGGGGTTATTTCTATGGTACTTACTGTCAGATAGTTACCCTGCAAAAATGAACATATTAAGATGATTTCTATGCATATATTAATGCACTATCTTCAACTTCTAAACAAATTAATAAAGTAGTTACAAGTGATAGAGTAAAATGCTTCAACATGAACAGCCTGGTAGCTATATAGGAAGGGAGCAAAGTCATTCACAAATGGTAAAGTCACTGTGTTATTTTTTCAGAAGACTTAACCTACAGTTATATTCCAAAGATGTTGTCACATTTTTAATCTTCCAAATCTGAATAGGAGTGTAGATAGTGAAGTGCTGACCTAAATAAACTCTTAGCTGTTAATCAGCTTCTCTAAACTCACACTTTTAAATAAAATCAACCTGAACTGTTCTCTGATCTCCAATCCAACTGCCACGTTATGGCCCGTGTCTGCAAGGCTAAACTTGCTTCTTAAATTATAACATGGTCTCATCTATACTGCTGACCGTGACCAGCTGCTAGCCTGTACTACCCTTCAAATCATTCCTGGGAATCTTTTGGAAGAGGACGAGTTGCTTGGGCTACAGAAAAATGCTAAACATGAAAGAGAAATCCCCATTTAGTTTAGTGAAAGAAGTCAGCTAATCTAGACTCTTTGTTCAGATTATATATATTAAAAGATAGATTTTGCATCTGATTTGGGTGGTGGGCTCCAAAGCAAAATAAAAAAGGTGCAAAATGTGCCTACATTCTTCAATTAAATGCTTTCAAATATCTTGACTTCACCATTTTTCTGCTAGTCGTCTAAATTGTCTGCCTGTTCAGCACAGATCAGTATGATGAATTATGTCAAATGGAGCAGCAATTCTGTCACAAGAAAGCAGCCGCCGATTGCATATTGTATGACACGTTTTATGGATGTATTTGGCAAGCTCTGGGAATTCGTACCGGGTGGATGCAGGAAGGGTACAAAAAACAGCTCCAGGAATCTATGGAATAAATGTTCAAAATTGAAATACATGACAACATGAAAGGCGACTCAAGAATCCAACCAGACCTAATTGCTTGAGGTGGCTGTTCTGTTCCCACCGTAATTATGGATTTTGTATTCCCACTGCTATCCTCACACTTCAAACTGCAGCCTTGAAGAGATTTGGAGTTCCTCTGTTCTCAGACAGAGTCTGAATTGTATCACAATGTTACATTTAGATGTGATTTACGCAAATAGGTTTCAGGGAGCTGGCGAAGGGTTCCTAATCTGCTCTCAGGGAAGATACACAGTGACTGCACAAGAAAACTAAAATTTTTTCCTTCATCCTTGTAGCTGGTTCTTTTAGTATTTGAGAATGAGCAACTGGATGATTTTATGTAGACTGTTGTTCGCATTTTACATGTTCTACTGAGAGTTATGAGTTCCTAAACAGTGTAAAACATGATATTCTTTACTAACAAGGTACATTCAGGGAAAATAAATTAGAGGTCTGGCTTGGCAATTGTTAAACGAATAATTTTCTGTTCATACTGGTCACTTAACTATCTGCCCAAATGGCTAGTCAAGACAAAATCTGGCTAGAATTAATGGTACTTGCTACTCTGTAGCCATTCTTCTCTTACACATATGAGCCATGACTTATGATTTAAGACACAGAAAAAACACTGACTAGTCAATGGTAGTGATGTACTGTGACATAAATCAAAAACACAGGAGTCTTTCTCTTCTGATGTTTTTATTCTGTAGAGACTCCTATCAATTCTTAATAAAATACTTTCAAAATGTGTGGCAACTATAGCCATTAGCTACACACAGACACTGTAAAAGGTTGTTTAAAACTTTTCAATTTTAATCCAGAAAAATTGCCAGAGGCCAAAAAGCTCTCTTCACTTTCATAAGTAAAAGTAATGTAAAAATAATCAGAAAATGTCTTCAAAGAGACTCTAGAAAGCAGCTGGCAGTTCTGACTGTTGTACATGCACTCACCTGTCTTCTACCACCTCTTTTTTTGGCTTTAGCCTGGATCTATTAAATTTCTTCTATTCTCATGTATTTTGTGTCTGAACATGCTGCTGCATTTACTTAATCTTCGTAGTAATAAATCTATTCTCAATCAACTTTTAGGCTCTTAGTGAAACACCCTCCAGATTAAAAGTAGGATGCATGATGTCTGATATTTTTCTAGCATTTCCAATAGAACTGAAGAACAAAGATTAAATAGAGCTTTATTGGCAAATAGTTCACATCCTCAGTTATTCTTTAGTTAACAAAATGCAAGCAACAGTCTGAAGAATGAAAAAAAGTCAAGAATATTATTTGGCAACACTTAAGTAGATTAACTTAAATGGTAAAGGTCTGAAATCATACTTTTAGCCCTCTTCCTACTAGCACCTATAAAAATATAAAGTGATTAAATGTTAAATATTTTTTACTGTTCCTAAGACAATGCATCCCACAACAATTTTCTACCATTGAAAAATGTTTAAATATATTAAAAAAACCCCACCAATGAAAACCTAGAGGTGCTAATTTTATTTATTTATACTACATTGGCATCTCTGGGTCCTAGTTTCAGACCTGAGCTGTGAGTTCTATATAATTAAACAAAGGCAAAAATACCTGTCCCAGAGACCTTTTTGTTATAGTTTGCTGCCACCACTGTGAGAAACCTCTTAAAATCAAGAATAAAAAAGTCTGTAGATATTTTACTTTATCACAGCAATTTAATCTACAAGACTTCATGTATTTATTACTGCTCCTGATCATATTTATTCAGCCTCTAAAATCTTAGACATCTCTTAATGCTGAGAAGGAACTGTCTGTGCACAAATGAAACTGGGATTGAATTACAGTCCAGCTTTCAAAATTACAAGGTCTGAAATCTTCATTTACACAGAAACACTCTAGGCATGTGGAGTCAGGAATCCATTCACATTATTGTCATTGCAGGATCAGGATCTTATTAAAGGCATGATTAGATATAATTGATTATTTTATTTCCTTTCCTTTCTACTTTAGCTGCTATTTCTTCACCAAAGAATGGAGAATTCTCATTTTGGCAAACAGCTGATGGGTGAATGTTAAGAGTAAAATAAACAGTCATCAAAGTTTTATGCTTGTAAAAGAAAAAAATCTATTTTTATTAAATAAGAGTAGGAAATGGCTAAAATTGTTATTTAAATTTTCTCATTAAAATTTTGTATATTTTTAATTTAAAATAACATTTTTATAGTACTGAACACCTAAGGTTTGTTTTTATAATTTTAACTTAACTGGCAGAATTCTGAATATAAACAAAAGATTTTGAAACT